>CAJPEV010005562.1:0-13319 GCA_905338385.1 Darwinula stevensoni
AGAATCCAAAATAAAATCGCAAAAAGGCTTTCGCTGAATCTTCAATACTAAAGATAGCCGCGGGGGCGGCGGTTACCCAAGAGAATCAAAACTAGGGTACCCGGCCCCGCAACCCTCTTCAATACCGAATGCAGTTACAAGAAACCCCGACGATATCTCCGGCAAAAATTTCACGAACGACGTGAAGTGGGACTCAGTCGAGAACTGCTCCGAGATCCCACCGTACGACGAACATGCATTTTTCCGACGAAAAGGAAAATAGCCAGAATTGGCACATTAACAAGAATATATTCAAACACTTCTTTACCACCTCTTGAGGCTCTCACATGACAGGCGTGGTGGAGATCCTCGACTAAAACACAAGGATACTCCCCTCGACCGCCAAGCAAGAAAAACCAAATGTGGTCTAAAGAAAAGAAGTCGGAAGACCTCTTCCAATTCCGACGATTCACAAAAAGGAGGTTTTCAGCAACTCAACTACTGATCGGAAGAAACCAAGTACAATCTCCCGACCGGTAACTGAGTTTCCAAACACCTTCCTTACGAAAACTTCTTCCCCTTCCGCCGGCTTCGGCAAATGGAAAAGGAAACACTAGAAAAGAGGTCTTACTCAACTGCAGGTCAAAAACCAACTGAGGAAAGAGGTTTAAAATGGCGGACCACCCCAAAAGGGGGACCTCTGATTCAGCCCTGAATCAACCGGTTCTTAGACCCTCTGAAGGATCGAAGAAGCTCAGATTGACGAAGAGCCGAACGAGAGGAAGCGACATCTTGTCCCTTCGGACACTTAACACGAAAAGATAACTTAAAGGCGACTCTTGAGCAAAAATCTTTTCTTACAAAGATTAAACCAAAAGGAAAAACTAGTCCGACCAAAAGTACCTGGTCTCGAGAATCTAACCAATTATTTTCTCGCTGACGGTGATACACTCAAAGTACCGAGTGGAAAAAACTTCCGCCAACTATGGCACACTCGAAGCACCGAGACGAACCACCGAGAAACGAGTCGGGCAGGATTAGCTACCCTGCCCTCGGACTTGTTAACAAAACTTGAAAACTTTTCAAAAACCTAAAACCAACTCTTTCCTTTCAAGCACTTCAAAACCAAACAGAAGTTCAAGCCTCATCCGGGAGCATCACCGAAATCAAGAACCTGACGACAAAATCAACGTCCGATTCCCGACACCAGGAGCTCCCGCACTCGGCGACCCTCGTTTGAACACTGTGACTTTTCGCGAAAATTCGCACCCTTTTATTTTGACTGCGTCTTGAATTAACCCCTTCCGGAAAAGAGGGTCATTCAAGGACGCGGGGGGATTTTTGTGCGGAATTTCTCGCGGTCCCTCTATGAAACAAGGCGCCAAATTGGAGCCGAAACTGTAATCCAATCGGCGCATCACCGGGACGCGCCGACACAAACGAAAGTTAAAACCGATTCCCGCGAAAGGGGTATCCTAAAATAAAACGCGAAACGAATTGGCAATACAAAGACCCCGAGGCCAAAAAAGGAGAGCGATCCCCGGAAACGGGATAAAACAAATCGCCGAAAAAGTCGGCGCCACCCTTTTTGACAGGGGGACATCGACTCCTCTAAAAACGCGGGGTCATTCGACCCCTCAAGACTTCGCGAAAACACAAAACCAGCTGTCAAGAAGAAGACGAAAAATCTCGTCTCTTGTATCGTAAAGCAATTTGTCTCCCGAATTCGGGACGTTTCAAACTGTCAAAACTCGAGCTTCGAAATGCTCGACTGGCAACTTTACAATCTTAACAGCCTTTTCGCAAACTGTCAAGACCCATGTTTTCCAGCAGAAAACTAATTTAACAAACGGCTGGAAGATCGTAAAAACCAACCACCCGGTTTTCGGGAAAATACACATTTATGAAACCTTTACGAAAACAGCAGATGCCACCACCTGGTGTTTTCAAATTTGCGCAAACAAGGAAAGACCCGCCAAAATCGGCGCAAAATCATATATAAACCCCAGAAAATTGGGTAACACACACAGTCAAGTTTAGAAGGTCGAACTGCTGAAGTTGTGTTCTAAAAATTCGGAATTCGGGACTTAGAAAATTCTATACCATCAGGGCGATTTCGAAACATCGCGAAATCTAAAAGGCGTCGGTACTTTGCTCTTTACCTTCGGTTCTTCAACCCCCCTTTTTTGTTTGTTAAGATCGGGACTCGTTTTCTCACTTTATTCTCAACGCCGTGTGTGAATACCTTGTTTAAATCGGGACGTGATCCAGTTACGAAATTCTAATTGTAAAGGAAATCAAGTCCACTTCTGGACTACTTGAAATCCTGCGAGGCCAAATATTGCTCATTGTTGCGAATCTTGTACATCTGAGTGTGTATTCCTTGTATCTTGTGCAAACTGTGTGTATAAGTTAACAAGAAGTGTGTGTGTGTGTGTGTATCAAAGAAAGGTCTGCGCTAGTAGGGAGAAATCCCGGTCGGTTCGCGCCCGGCCAATTGCCGTGTTCTAATTTATTTTCTCCTCTGTCTTGAAAACTCTGCTAAAAATCCGCAATCAAGGTGTAAGGCTTGATTAATCTAATTCTTACTGGTAAAACCTTACAAAAAATTGGTAGCAGAGCGTGGTTCTATCCGCAACTTCCAAAGGTCTAGAAAATCTCGAACTTTATAACTCTACGATCCTCTCTTCGAAAAGTCTTCCACTGCCTAAAAACTAACTCATTTCCTGTTGATATTTGTATCTATATATATATATATCTAAAAACATCTTGTGAAGAAAAGGAAATCTTCAAACAAAAAATAAAAACTCCTTGAGTTATTTGTGTATAAGACCTGAACCAAACAATCAGAAAAGGTCCCGTTCTGTGGTAAGAAAGCCTATACTGTTTGACCTTTCATTTTTTCCTCAGTAAAAACCAAACATTTGGTAAGAAAAAATTCTGTTTTCTGAAAGCCTTGTGAGTATACGAATCTTAGCTCTTTTTCCTGCATCTTGAAACTTATTTAAAAAGAGAAGCGCTCAAACCTTCTTTCCTTAAGTTACTGACAGAAATCCTATCCTACTTCCAATTCTCTACTCGGTTTGAAGATGAGAACTGAGAGGCCTGTCACCAGGCAACCTACTACCCAAAATCCTGGGGGGCCCAATCCAGAAAACGAACCAAACTTGGTCGCATCCGAACCTCCCGGAAACCAAGATTCCCAAGAATTAAGGTTGACTGCCGGTTCCCCTCCGTTGATTATGTCAAATAAATCTAAAAGAAAACCTGGAAGACCCCCTAATACTCAAAGGAGGCCTCCAACTCCTCTTTCCGAGGAAGATACCAACTCTAACGACTCCTCCATCATTGGACAGGAGAACCAAGATCCAATAACCGAACTCATGAAGCTCAGCAACTTAATCATGAAAATCGACAAGGTTATCAAAATTTCTGACGATGACTATAGTCAATTACAGCTTAAACGGTTCAAGCCTGAGTTACTTGACATTCTAAACTTCTTGAACAACCTTACAGGAAATCCTTGGTCAGCCTCCGAAAATGAGGAAGTTAAGAAATTAACAGACCAACTCAGCCTCATTAAAATATCCTCTTGGGAAGACATGAAAAATGGCTGGAAATCTAACTTAAGACCTACAGTAAAAGAAATAAAAGGAGTTGTCTTCCCTGACCCACCATCCGAGCAAATCTTCTTCCAAAACCAAAAGGGGATGCTTGATCCCTCTAATCCCGCCCTAGACAGGGTTCTTGAAACTTATGGAACAGGCAACCCATTATCCTCTCCTGAGGAAGTAGTTTCAAGATACGAAAAGAAAAGAGACTCCCCTGCCTTCATTAGATTTGATGGAGATCGCGACCAGGACGAAAATCTAGACAGTATCTGGGAAACCTTCAGAACAATTCATGAGGCTCCCACTTATCAAATAAAACCTGAAAAGAGAATTAGTCTCCTAAGATCTCACCTGACTGGTGAAGCCAAATACATAACGTCAATGTTTCAAGGAAGACAAAAGGAAGAAGACTACATTGCTCTAGTCGAATATCTGTTCAACAAATACGGAAAGATCTCCTCTTCAGCCCAAAGGCTATACAGAGAATTGGAAAAGCTAACCCCAAGGGATGAGTCCCTATCGGGAGCTGCTGAATATGCAGACTTGGCTACTAATCTTATTGGAAAAATCATCAAAGTTGAACCTGACGCTAAATCAGTGGAATTAAGGGTTTGGCCTATAATACAAGCTAGACTGACAGCCCATATGATGATAGACAACCTGATGGCGAAAGCCTCCTATTTTGAGCAACAAAAATGGGAAGTTAACCCAGAAAGAAAATACTGGTGGTTGAGAATCCAGCTCATGGATCTCGCTGAAAGAGAAGCTCCCATCTCCACAAGAATTATTTCCTCTTATAAAACTGGAGTGAAAATTCAGAAACGAAAAAGATCAGAATCTCCTGAAAAGGAAGAAGAGTCTCCCAAAAGACTGAGAACCTACTCAGAACCTAGGGAAGAGAAACCTAGAACATCTAATACCTCTAAATATTCTAAACCCTTCCAACCTAAATTCACCCCCAGAAATGGGAAATCTTTTGAGAAAAGAACCTGGAAATGCATTTTCTGCAATCAGGGTCATTCTCCTCTCTTTTGTAAAGACCTTACCCTCGAAAGTAAGAACAAAATCATACGTGAAAAGAGACTCTGCTATAATTGTCTCAGAGACAACCACAGTGTACGTGAATGCCCAAATAAAAGAAGGTGCATCTCGTGTAACGGAAAACATCACACTTCTATCTGCCCCCAAACGGGGGGATTGTTCACCAAAACGGATGATGTTCAGCCAAATCCCAAACCAGAATCCCCAGTTGAAGATAACTTGTTAAAAGAGTTGGATGAATTGAGACAAAAGTTCAGTGAAAGAGATCTTAAACCCTCAATTAAAAATATTAAAACTGATCCCCAAAACGACTCTCAACCCAAATGACATAAAACCGTGAGAGTGAACGTTTCCACTAATCCCTTGTCAAACTCATTCCTGGAAACAGTGGAGGTAAAAGTAATGCCCTCTGGACAAAAAGCTTTTGCTCTACTTGATACTGGAGCACAAACTACCCTTATCACGGAGGAATGTGTTAAAAGACTTGGGTTGTCTCCCAGAGCAACTGATTGCAACTACATAATTCAAGGAGTTAACGAAATGGGAGAATGTTTAGAAACAAATAAAGTCGTTCACCTCACCCTCGGAAATAGAAGTGGAAAGGGTTTTCCCTTAGCAACCTATGCCCTAGTAGTACCTGTAGACCATGCCTGGTCAGGATCCAACCCAGAAATTCTTACATGGATGAAAACTCCATCTCAAAAGGCTCTACTAGCCGACCCCCGGATTACTGAAACTGAAGCGATCTGGTGGGATATTATTATTGGAGGAATTGATATGATGACCGTTTCCGGTTCTGGAACCAGAAGATTATACGAAACAGACCAATTCTGCATTCAAGATACCATGTTTGGTGGGGTGGCAAGGGGCTTTCTTAGCGTTGAAGCTCCCTTCAAAACTCATAGAATAATTTCCTTTTCAGCCAAAGTCAGAGAAGAGAATCTTGAAGATACCCTGCTTAATCAGGAAATAACCAATCAATTGGTACGTGACAGATTTGACATTTTTGGTGAGAAAGACGAAGACAAAGCAGATTCAAAAGAAGAACTGCAAATTTATCTTGAAAAACTGAAACTAAGTGAAACAGGTAGAGTCATAGCTCCATTACCTAAAACTGCGAGATTCCCTCAAGACTGTTGTAAAAATCTAATTACTGGAGAAATCCGAATAAAGTCCGTTGTTAACCTCCTAAGAAAGGGAGGATTGCTGGCCGAAGCCTACAAGGAACAAATAAACGATTGGGAAAAGGATGGAGTTATCACCCCCACCTCTCTTGAGGAACTAGACAAAAGGGGGACTCCGTATACGGAACTCCCTCATCATGGAGTAGCTAGACCGGAAAGTAAAACAACTCCTGTTAGGGTCGTTATAGCGGGCAATGCCGCCGACAAGGGCAAAACTTCCTCAAATGACTTCCTTGATCAAGGACCCAACATCTTACCTGTCATACCCGATATCATAAATAAAATAAGATGTTCAAAGTATTTTGGAGTGGCCGACATAAAAAAGGCCTTTCTTCAAGTTCAACTAGCTGAAGAGGACCAATGGCTCTTGATAATCAGAATGCCTGAATTACAGGAAGATGGCTCTATCAAAACCCGTTTCTTCAGATTTTTAAGGCTACCTTGGGGCATAAGTTGCGCCCCTTTTGTACTAAATGCCAGTATAAGATTTCTCTACAGAAAAGCTCACCAAGAAGGCATTCTCACTGAAATTGAGCTTCAGGAACTCGAAGAAAATACTTATGTAGATGATGTGGTTGTCTTTGGACAAACCTTTGAAGAAGTCAAAACCAAACTAGACAAGGTTACAAATATCCTCAAAAGAGGTGGCTTCATACTAGATAAATTCAGAGCTCATCCTGAAAAGGTTAAAGATATGTCAACTCAAAAAGCCTACAAACTTTTGGGACTGTCCTATTGTCCTGAAACAGATACCTTCTCATCTTGTGCTGACAAAGTTACTGAATTTGTTAATCTCAAGAGAATCACCAAGAGACAAATAGCAGGAATCATTGCTCGCATATACGATTTAATGGGATGGGCAACTCCCTTTGTTACCCTAGCCAAACTACTATTTCAGACTTTTAATGATCAGCATCCTAAAGCTGCCTGGGATTCTAAATTATCATTGGCTGAAACACAAAAATGGAAGGCTATAGCTGAGTCAGCAGCAAAACTTAACCAAATTAGGATTGAAAGACATCCTCCAATGGATCCTACTCTGAAAAGAGAACTACATGTATTCACTGACGCCAGTGGCCTAGCTCTCGGCGCAGCAATTTATCTAGTTTGTGGAGATCAAGTTACCCTTATTAGGGGAAAATCCAAACTTATCCCTTCCAAACAAAGGGAAACCTGTGAAGGAGATTCAAATGAGAAATTTCGAGTAAACAGACTTGAATTATCAGCAGCTTGCTTAGGACTGAGACTTGTCCTGGAAACTATGAAGTCCATGGACATAAAAATAAACTGTGTCCATTTTTGGACTGATTCAGAAGTAGTTTTACGATGGATCAAGTCAGGAAAAATCCGATCTGTACCCTACATTAGAACCAGAATTGAAACCATTTTGGGGGGATCTTTGCCCTCCAGATGGAGGCATACTCCAGGAGTTGACAATCCTGCTGATTTAGCTTCTAGAGGGGTCAAACTCGAAGACCTAACACCTGACTCAATATGGTGGAAAGGACCTAAATGGTTACCCAACCCAACAGAATGGCCAAAGCAAACTATAGAAATAGGAGTTTCTGCTGCTAGAATTAAACCAGTAGTCTCCACTGAGATCGAGCTTACGCTCGAAAAGGTTTACACAGGAATCTCAGATGATTGGAGCAGAACTATTATCAGAACCACAACCTGGTTAAAAATCAAAGAGTTTTTCAGGCATAGGGCACGAATTAAAAAGGGAGTCTCACTAGACAAATCAAAGATTGGAAAGCCCTTTCATTCCCAATCCAATGGACTCTTTAAAAAGGGCACAGGGTTTCTAAGTAACCTTGCGCCTCGTGAACTGTATGAAGGTATTGTTGAAACTTTCAGGGTGGTCCAAAGACTCAAATCCCCAGAGGAATGGCATACTCTAAAAATGGGAGATATAGTGGAAAGAAAACCAGATTTGGTTTGGAACGAAAGACTGGGTTTGATTCTTTCAGTCAGCCGTCAGGCGAGAGACAAAACTTTCAAGTCTTACAAGGGGAACTTAGCAAGATCAGCTCTCATTTACCTACCATCCCCTAAGAAAAAGGATCCCTTAAACTTTGTGAAAGCATTGATGAAGACTTTTCATGAAGACTTAGGACATGCCTCTCCTAACGCTCTCCTAACCTTTATGGGAAAAACCTTTTGGATTAAAGGAGCCAGATGTCTGGCAAAAACCATAAGAAAAAATTGTACTTGGTGCAGACGTTTTGACGCCAAACCCTTTATGCCTCCTTGCGCCCCTCTCCCAGACTTTAGATACAATGGCATTGTCCCATTTGCTGCAACCGGTATTGACTTTGTGGGACCCTTTAAAACACCTGATAGAGTAAAATTCTCCATTTGTGTTTTCTCTTGTGCTATGACCAGAGCCATTCACTTAGAACCAGTAATGGACCTCACTTTGAAATCCTTTATTGACGTCTACGAAACATTCTGCAATAAAAGAGATGTTCAGCCCTCAGTATTGATATCAGACAACGCAGCTACTTTTAAAGCTGCCTGGCCACTAATCTTACGGGCAAAACATATGCAAATTGAGAATAGAATAAGAGGTATCCAATGGCACTTCAACGCCTCTAGAGCTCCCTGGTGGGGAGGTTTTTATGAAAGAATGATGCGCCTAATTAAAGATAGACTGGCAAGAGTATTCAAGGGACTGCCCTACAAAAGTCCTAATGCACTAATGGCAGCTCTCTCATACATCGAAAGACTAATAAACTCTAGGCCATTAACTTACATTTCTGATGAAAGAGATGATCCTATGCCTGTAACACCCTCTATGTTTATCAATCCCTATCAGGCAGATCCCTCTTTTAATCCTCTACTATATGGCCCCCCTCCTGTTCAGTTTCTGGAAGGATCCAAAGTTGGTCTTGGCCATGCCGCCAAACACAGAATTAAACTTATGAAGAACATTTGGAATTTCTTTTATGAAACCTATTTACGAGAGTTAAGACAATTCCCCACCCAACGGGGTCGAGAAACAAGCCTACAACCAGTAGTGGATCAAATTGTTTTTCTAAAGAAAAATTCTTTCAAAGAAAATGCTCCTCTTAACAGATTGAAATGGAGACTTGCCAGAATAGTTCATCTTCATGAAAGTCCAAGAGATGGTCGAATTAGATCAGTGGATGTGGAGACTACGCGAACCAACCCTGACGGGTCTTGTACAAAATTCTTATTGAAGAATCAGTCAGTTCAAAACTTGGTGCCCCTTGAAGCAGACTCTGAGACGACAGAAAAGAAATTCCTAACCAGCCTTGGAAGTTTTGTGAGCAAGAAACCATGAGAACAAACAATTGAGGTTCAAAAAACTTTTTATTAAACAAAATTGTGCAAAACATGATTACAAAAGACCCTTCACAAAAACACAATTCCGCCGAAAAATGGGAGAATTCTTTAAACATAACGAGAAAGAGATGCCATCTCCGCAAACTCTAGACCTCCCTCTCCCACAACCCAGGCCTTGTCCCCAACTTTCGATATTATGAACTTTCTTTGTGAGGAATTCCCAATTCGAACTGATGACCCAACGACGAAACGTCCAGACGTAGCTCTCTTGGGGTCCGAGCACAAGAAGTCCGCTGAGAAGACCTCCAGGAACATCTTCTGACTTAAGATCTCGTCCATCCTGAAAGGGAGAAAAGAAAACATTATAAATTCTGATTTTAAAACAATGAGTTTTTCGAAAGACTTACTGTCTGAAGGGATCACCTCCCGATCCAATAACAGCCGGGTTGATATGGAAAGGTCCATTCCCAAAACACTCCTTGGGACCATTGTCCGTAGAATGATGATGAGGTAATCCAGGGGGAATCCCTGGAGCAGTTTTTCCACTGTCCAGCCAGTATGGACAGCTACCAGCACAAGCAAACGCCCCCCAAGTCTTGTTCAGACACTGGGTCCACTCCAATCCGAAGCAAATAGCCGCAGCATGAAGCTGGGCAAAGAACAGATAGGCCCGAGTATGTATGTGGCCAAAAGATAACTTTGTACGATCCGACCTATCAAAAGCTGCGAGATGCCTAACCGGAGTCGGTACTGCCCACCATCCCTTCCCGCCTGGAGCCCCTTGCCTTCTTCCGATTTTAGTCTTTAAACCAGTGTATAAGGCCATCTGAAAAGCATGACCCGCGCTTTCGCGCCCTCTTTGACTCAAAATTGGAACCCCGTTATTTCTGAGAGGAATTAGAGGAACTCCTTGCAAGTCCAAATCCATCTTTTCCGTCAAATATGTATTACTCCCTTGCGCTAATGCAGGGGGAGCAGAAGCCCCCAAAGCCAGGACTGGCGCATCAAAAGCTCGGGAAAGTTCATCAAAATACCCATAGAGGGCCTGCAGAAAATGACCAAAATTGGGATAATGACGAATGACGTCAGGTTCAGTTAAATTCTTTAAATCATTGGTCCCCACTCTAACAAAAACATGGGTAAAACGAAAAGAAGAACTCAAATGTAGATCCGCGTACACCCTGTTACGCATTTCCTCAGGAGAGACTACTTGTCCCTCTCCAACCAAAGCTGACCATCCACTTAATGAGTACTGAAAAGAAAATGAAAGAAAATTCAGTGAAATTTTGTGTTCTAAAAAGAGAACTTGCAAAAGAAAGTTTTATTCCTCTACCTGATACAATTCTATGCCCCTCCCAGCAAGAAGATGCTCGAAATCAAAAACCGCTCTGGTTGTGGCCTTTTCGGGTCGGATGTTATCACAAAACGTATTGCGCCCTTCAGCCAATCTCCAAGGAACAGTCAAAGAAGTGCCAAGAAGTAAAACGCAAGGGCCCTTTCCTGAGTTTTTCAATTTCGCCCCTTGATGGCGATTTTGGGGTGAACCATATGTGTAGTCTTGTACAACGCAGCCCGGAACCGGAAGAAAATGCTTTGAATCCTTATCCAACTTCTGTATGTCCAAACCAAAGCGCTTGAAAACGTTACGCTTGTACCCGATCGGATCCTCTGGCTCAAACAGACTTCCTCTGAAGGGATGATAGCAATGCCCTGAGCAAAATCAGAATTTGAAAAAAGAGTTACAATAAGATTTTTTAAATCTAAAATTCGTTTACTTCAAGAAATCTTACAAGGATTCAGCAAGTCCAGAAGCTCCTCCTCCATATCGAAGCCAAAAGCCCCTTGCTTTACTTCTCTTTTTACCGAAGCTGATGCAATTTGAAGAGGCACAGAACCCTTTGTCTTCACTCTCTTTGATAAGGCATCTAAAGCCTGGGAGTCCTCAACAATACCACTTTCCTCATTTGAACGGGGACGTTTAGCAGCGGCCAGGTTTTCAGGGGTCTTTAACTGTTTTAGCAAATTAATGATTGATTGCTTATTACGACGTTGAGTTGCCGCAAACTTAGCATCTTCCATCCAGTACTCTTGAATGGCCTCCACGCTCCCCAAAAAGACCTTAGTCTCACCAACCGTCCACACCTGAAGATCCCCAGTTGTAAGTTCTAAAATAAAAGGGGGAGATCAGAAGAAATAAAATCAATGCTGACTGAAAACTAATGTTAAAATGAAAATTTAGTACTCTTACTGAGTGTACTGGAGGTGAAACCTATCCCCTCAGCCAGATAAACCTGGGGGATTCCACTTAGAGCGCTTTGAAAAACAGCCGAATGACGCTCCATCTGACGTCTCATAGAAGCCTCCACTTGAAGCAGTTGGCTCTCCTCCCTTTCATGTAACTCCGCTATAACTTCCCCACACTCTTCTAAATTCTCCCGCTTCTCAGAAATCTCTTTCTCCTCTAAAACGTATTTTTGCAAAATACGTTTTTGAGAAGAAATGTGCTCAGCGTATTGTTGAGACTCCTTTTGAAGACGGTCGAGTTCAGCTTTAAGACCATCCCTCCCAATTTGAGCATTTTTCTCATTTTCCAGAAATGGAAGAAAATCCCCGATGCGTTGAAGACTGGCATCAGAAAGCGAAGCAAGTTTTTTGGCCAGGTCCACAGCAGACTTTGGCAAAGTAACCGTAAAAGTATCAGCAGAAGAACAGCGCTCCAGGGGGACCTCTTGAGAAAGTTTGACGTCATCTTTAACTTCTCCCAATTCTAAAAAGGGTTTTTAATGCAAAAGGAGTAAAATTCTTTATTCTTGCGATGTTCAAACCACTTGTTCTCTAAAAACTCACCCATAGCCTCTCCTTCCTCATCTGAATCTTCAATTAATATAGGAAGGTCCGATTCCATTTCCTTCTCCCCTTGAGCCTCACTGTAGGACTCATTCGATTCTGCCACATCAAAGGGCTCCACAACCTTTTCCGAATCCGACATTTTTTCTCAATTTTCTTTTTCAACCGTTTTAACAAATCCAAAAGATTTAATGGGAAAGTCTCCTCAAAAGGTAAAGGAACGAGCTTCTCTGTCAACGAAAAAGAGAAAAGTTTTCTCATTTTTAAACAATACCCAATCTCAGCTCAAGAAAATTGGAAAAACACCTGAATCAAAACAGAACTGATGAACGAAAAGAAACTATCAAGATCCCAGTCGGAAATCAAAGGTCAGTCTTCGAGCCTCTAATCTCTGCCTGAGATTTTAATCGTCCCTTTCAACACTCACAAAACCGAAAAATTTAGAAAATTCTTGCAAAAAACTTCCTACTAGCCAACTCACGGCATCAAATATGACCGTCATGGGAGATATCCCTTTCTGAAAAAACTAAGGATAACATCCCTTGACGACCAAGTAGATAACCGAATAAAAAGCCAAAAGGAGGATCCGATAACCCCCCATCACCTTCCTTCGCCAAAATTGGCTCGGTACATGATCGGTGAGGACAAGACTTGATTTTGAACAAACCTCAAGTCCTATGCCCCCTCGACCATACACAAAACCAATGAAAAGGGATATTCTCTGCCAATTTTGGCTCATCTTGGACCTATAAGTAAAGGTACGAAACTCCTTTTCGAAGCTCCAAAACCGAAGATAGCAGCGGAAGAGACGGTTACCCAAGAGAACCAAAAATAGGGTACCCGTTTCCGCAGCCCTCCTCAATTTCAGAGACAATTACTGCCAAGTTTGGCATACTTAGAGTTGAAAAAACAAAGGCACAAGAGCTTTCGCCGAACATTCAATACTAAAGACGGTCGCGGTAGAGGAGGTTACCCAAGAAAAACAAAACAAGGGTACCCTTCCCCGCAACCCTCCCCAATATCGAACACATCCACTGCCAACGTTGGCACTCTTTAAGAATCCAAAATGGAAAACCTCAAAAGGCTTTCGCCGAATCTTCAATACTAAAGATAGCCGCGGTGGCGGCGGTTACCCGAGAGAATCAAAACTAGGGTACCCGGCCCCGCAGCCCTCTTCAATACCGAATGCAGTTACAAGAAACCCCGACGATATCTCCGGCAAAAATTTCACGAACGACGTGAAGTGGGACTCAGTCGAGAACAGCTCCGAGATCCCACCGTACGACGAACATGCATTTTTCCGACGAAAAGGAAAATCGCCAGAATTGGCACATTAACAAGAATATAT
>CAJPEV010005563.1:0-14335 GCA_905338385.1 Darwinula stevensoni
GGCTATGCTAAATATTTAGTGAGAAGTCCAGTCCACCAAAGTAAAACAGCACATTGATCCTGAAACGCTCGAAACTGTGGAATCCACGTCCTTTTGCTATCACCGATTGTATTCGTCCGTTCGTGTTCTCATGTTTACCGCTGCTCGTGCGAGTGGTGATTGCGTTAAGAATCCCTTCTTGATGACGCTCAAAGGTTTTAACCACTCGGTTAACCGCATTCACACCAGCCCGTTTGCTCGATTCCATCCACGCTAACATCATTTCCTGTGCACTTTGCTCATCAGCGCACGTAAACATCGCTTTAAAGTTTTCGCGAACATGCCAAGCCTTTGCTGTTTGCAAATTCGCAGCATCTATCGCTTCAAAAGCCGTTTGTTGTTTCGGGGTTCGATTGTTTGGGTTTTTTAATACGGTAAATCGCTGATTTTTTAGGAGACTATTAACTTTTGCTTCTCGCATCCGCGTTTGGTTAATTGCATCGGACAACTTCGCAATTAAGTGAAATTTATCATGAACGATTTGAGCTTGCGGGGCAATGTCTTTCACTACTTTCATATAGGGCTTCCACATGTCCATATTCACTCGTGTTAACTGCGGTTGATCCATTTGGCCGTTAATACAAAAAAACAAAGCCTTCACATTCGCCTCGCTTCGCCCCTCCCCCATTTCCACCACATAACCCGTCTGGTCATCTATCACAATGCTCGCATATTCATGGCCTTGCGCATAGGCTTTTTCATCAATGCTGATCTGCTTTAATGTCGGTGCTGGGCGTTTGGTTAGCCCCTGATCGACCGCTTCGGTCATCACATCGCGAACAATATAGGCACTCGTCTGGAGCAACTTCGCTACCGCACTCTGAACTCTAACCAATTGTAATGACGCTAATATCTTTTTAGCAAACGCACGAGTGTATGATTTTCCTTTTGGCGCAAAATCTGGTTCAATTACCTTCACGTTGCCTTGGTCGTCAATGTATCGTGGCAACTGGCAAACTAATAAACATCGATACTCAAACCAGCTTAAATGCTGCCACTCTCGCATAGGACTGCGATCGTACAGGCGGTATCTTTTCCCCAAATGTTCGTAATCATTTGATATATAACGCAAATAGATTCTAATCACCTTGCTCGATTCATCTTTTTCAATTTGCGTAATTGCAAAATCATTCGTTATGCCCAACATCTCCGACAAAAAATCTACAAATTCCATAGGATACCTAAAATTATGAGGATAAAAACGTTAGTGTACACTTCACAAAATATTTAGCATAGCCTAATTTATCAATAAGATTAAGCAAAATATTATTCACTATCTTGCTAGTGGTTTTATTTTACCACTGTATGGCTACTTGAAAAAATCGTTGTTTACGGTAGACTTTAGAGTGAAAACTCCATAAATAACATGCCATAATAATCAATCCATTAGTATTAAATTGAATGCTGCCTCAAAAAAAAAACATTGTCGGGCATATCTTATCGAGCTACATTAGAGCTCCACGCATACGGAAGGCTAGTTATGACAGATCTGCACCCCAATATCACACCACGCACACAACTTGACTTTGACCTAGAAGGAGATATTCCGCGCTACTGGTTTGATGGCGATCCTTTTAAAACACGCCTGTTCGATGCCATGTCCATGACTTTTCCTGAAGGCGAACGGATGTTCATAGAAAGTGTACGTCACTATCGCGATTTGATCACGGATGAAACCCTTAAGCAAGAAATCAAAGACTTCATTCGCCAGGAGGGCCAACATGGTATTGTGCATGATGCCTTCAACCGTCGCTTAATGGCACAAGGGGTCGACGTGGAACGCTTTGAAAAAATGCAACATTGGGTCATGCAAAAAGCCCTTAAAATCTTGCCGTCCTCCGTCAACATTTCAACGACTGCTGCAGCCGAGCACCTCACGGCTTTAATGGCAGATTGTTTTATCGGTCAGCAAAATATTTTTAAGGAGGCTGATAAAAGAATTCGTGCCATGTATTTGTGGCATGCAATGGAAGAGTCTGAACATAAATCCGTAGCTTTTGATGTACTCCGACTGGCAGGCGTAAGTGAGTTGACACGCAAATTTGCTCTCGTACTCGTTAGCATAGCCTTCCCAATCCACGTTTTCGTTTTGATGACGCACATGTTTAACGTAGATGGCTTTGGCTTTATGCAGAAAATTACCTTGTGGCGCAAAGGGCTGCCATGGTTGTTTGGTCGCCACGGTTTGTTTGCTCCTGTCCGTCAAGACTATATGGCCTACTACAAGAACCATTTCCATCCTTGGCAAATTCATTTAATTGCCCCGTATCACCTATGGACTCAATCGTTTACAAGTACAGGCGATGCTATTTTAGCGAGCGAAGCCTTGTTTTCGCCACCTAGCAAAAATGTCCGTGCGGCTTAGAGTTACACTTATATTTATGCTTAAAGCTCTGTTTTGCCCCATCGGAGCAGTTAGCTTGCTGTTTTACACTCGGCTCTGACTACTTTATTTGACTGGTCTACATTACATTTACATAGCTCATTCGCACCCATTTCACTTTAAGGTCAAATATATAAACGGAGTAGCGACAAAATGTCGCTCATATAAGGCTAAGAAGTGGACAAAAGACGCATTGACGCCAAGATTGGGGTCGCACACTTTCGAGGCATCCGTTGCAACATCCTCTCTGCCTTATACCAATTCTCCATCAAAGCGCAACTTTGTCATGGCTCCTAGCCTTACTGCAGTAATGTCTTCGTCGCCATTTTCTGTAGTCCTTTGCAAGAGAATGGAAGGCTTCGTTTACATCCTTAGTCTAGATACCGCAGAACCCCTAACCCAGCCACCTTACCCGTTGCAAATGCTGCACTTAACAAATAGCCCCCTGTTGGGGCCTCCCAATCGAGCATTTCGCCTGCGCAAAACACGCCGGGTTTTGTTTTAAGCATTAAATCATCTGTTAAAGCATCCAGTGCAACGCCACCAGCAGTACTAATCGCCTCGTCTATGGGTCTGGCTTGACGTAAAAAAATAGGCAGATTTTTAAGGTGAGATGCTAGGGCTACCATGTCGTGCAACGTTGATTTGTCTAGCAATTCGTACAAGATTGCCACTTTAACACCCGTTAAGTGCACTTTTTTTCTCAAAAAAGTGCTTAAACTTTCTTTTCCTCTTGAAGTGGATAGCGCTGCTTGCACCTGTGCCAAAGTCTTTTGTGGCAACAAGTCCAAATAAAAACAAACGGATGGTTGTAAACTTAAACTTTGGCGCAACGCTTTAGCAGCATGATATACGAGGCTGCCTTCGACCCCCGTCGCAGTCGCCACAAATTCACCTTGCAAGTACGTCTTTTCACCCTTATGGTTTTGCCAGGTAATGGCAACCGATTTAAAAGGACTGCCCGCATAATGCGTTATAAAGTATGTGCTCCAGCCCTGCCCCGATCGCCCACAAACATCGAAGCCACAATTGGCAGCTTGCAATGGCATCATAGGGATCTGTTGCGCCTCAAACAATCTTAACCACGCAGCATTAGAACCCAACTTAGCCCAGCTTCCTCCCCCTAATGCAAAAACCACAGCATCATAATGGATGTGATGCAGCCCGCTATCGTTTCGGCATAGTAGCCCCTGATTTTGCGCTGCATCCCAACCCAACCATTGAGTACGCATATGAAATATAACCCCCCAATCTCGCAAACGGCTAATAAAGGCGCGTAAAATTGGAGCCGCTTTTTTGTTGGCAGGAAACACTCGCCCAGATGTTCCTACAAAAGTGTTAAAGCCTAATTGCGCCACAAAAGCTCTTAAATCTTGTGGAGAAAAAAGTTTAAACCAGTAGGCAACGCGAGCTTGAATCGCCTCCTGAGAACCCTCGCTTGAAAAGCGCGAGAGGAATTGATCGATTGGCTCTGAGTGTGTCAAATTTAACCCCCCTATGCCTGCTCGCAAAAATTTACGCCCGACGCTCGGCATTTGATCCACTACATGAATATGAATTGCAGGATATTTGTTTTCGCGCTTTAGTAGTGCTTCCGCTACTGTATAAGCCGCCATTAAGCCAGCTGGTCCTGCCCCGACTATCACAATCTTCAAGGGTTGATTTTTGACAGCGTTAGACATTTAGCCATCCTGTAGCTTGGTGCTGCAAAGCTACGACAATATCATTGTCGTCACGTCCGAGCGTTTGGGCAAACAAGGACCGCACCTTTTGAGGACAATTGTTTTTTGCACTCAAGTGTGCCGCAACCACTCTATTGAGATTAGGGTGCATCAAACTTGCAAGCAATTGATTAGACGTGATATTATCCAAATGCCCAAATCCCCCTTGAATCCGTCGTTTTAATTGCGGCGGGTAATTGGAGAGTGCCAACATATCGACATCATGATTGCTTTCTATGATCAAAGCATCACATTGTTGCAAAACGGCCAAAATTGTCGTTGTAGGCCGCCCAACATCGGTCAAAACGCCCAGCCGCTTTTTGCCTTTTGTAAAAACAAATTGCAACGGCTCACGTGCATCATGAGGGACGGTATATGGAAGTAGCTCAAGGTCGCCAATTTGAAACCGTAGATCTGCTCGACACAGCCGTAAATCAAGTTTTTCATTTGGCACAATTTTGGCTGCTATTGCTGTGCCATGGCTCATATATAATGGAATATTCAAGCGTTGAGATAATTGGATGCTACTCCCCAAATGGTCGCTATGTTCATGTGTCGCTACGATAGCGGTTATTTGGTTATCTGAGATTTGAGCTTGTGCTAATCGCGTCATGAGGTGCTTGATAGGCAATCCGCAATCGAGTAAAACGGTGGTTTGATGGTGGCTATCGAGAGATTGAACAACTATACAATTTCCTTCACTGCCACTGGCTAACACATTAAATAACATAGGGGCAAAACTTGAATAATGTTGAAAATAAAGCATACACAAGATTCAATTCGCCTGTATTGAAGCAAATTCACCTTCATTTTTCGTACTCGGTTTGGCATGAAGTGAGCGCACCCTATCACTTGCAATTCCTAGAAGCAATCAAAGACGAGCACATAATCGCACAAATCAGACAGGACTACGCCACAAAAGCCATTCGACGCAGTTGTTTATTTTGATGACAAATACACTTCTAACTGTTTTAAAATTTGCTCTGCTTCTTTTGAAATATCCTCTTGACCGCTCGTATTAACCACCCGTATGGTGGTTAAATCATCGTTGGTATTTTGTAATTGCACGTGATACAACTTGTCAGAAGGTTTCTTTTCTTCTGATGAGCCAAAAATGCTTTCAAAAAAACCTTTATTATCCGTGCTGACAACTTTTTCAAGGGGGATATAACGAATATCGTAAGTTCTTTTGTCAACATGAGAATCAGCAATCGTAAAGTTGGCGCGATCCAATGCTATTCCCACGCGTCTCCAGCTTGTCTCCAGATTTTGTGGATAAACGATAGCTAAAGTGGACTCGGTTTTTTTCAGAAAACTCGTTGGCTGTACCTCAGAAGCTTTCTCAGCCACCTCTAACTTTTGTTGAGCCTCTTCCTTAGTTAAACCAAAATTATTCATTAGCTTAACAAGAAATATATTTTCTAAAGCTCGGTCGGTTTCTCTTGTTTTCCACTCGGTATGAGTCTTTTCGCGATCGACCCACTCCTCGGAAATTCCTTTGTGAGTAATGTAAATTTCTGTGTATTCATTGCCTTGCTCATCTTTCAGCGACTCAATCCGTGTGCGGTATTGGTCTTTTTCACCCGAGGAAGAAATTGAATCAATAATGCCCCCCAAGCCAATTTTCTCAAACCCCTCTCGAATAAAATCGCTTTCAATTTTTGCTCGATTTTCGACAAAATTGGTGGCCATCACACCGGCCTTAGGGTCATCCAAGTCCAAATTAAACCCATTGGCACTCCAAAATAGCTTTAAACGATCCCATAGCCCTTCTTGTTGTTTGCCACGAACGACCAACCAACGTTGTTTGCCCTCTTTTTCAATATACACTTCGGCTTTATTTATCTTAGTGGCTTCACTATTGGGTGGAGCAACAGAGGTCTGATCTAAAGTCACTTTTGAAACTACACTGTTGACAGGCATGTCTAGCTTGGGATCTGCTTGAACAACCACATTGAGATCTGGAGGGATCTCCAGAGGGTTGCCTTTTTGTACCGACCGATAGTCGACACGATCAGGCTCAATACCCAAAATACCATTACCTCCACCGCTTTGACAGCCATTCAAAAAAAAACAAGTTGTGAAAACAATGACCTTTGTAGTCACTAGAAACAAGGGTGCACGGGTTAGATGCATATCAAACTTTCTCGTTAGGGGCTAATATTGGCTTAGACGAATGTTTTTCTGTCACCACATTTATGCGTACGCAGTACATAAAAACGATCCGTTATATTTTACATGATTCCAACATCCCAAGACGAAATTCACGTACGTTGTAGAAATACCGCTCTATTCGGTTGTTTGGCACATGACATCTTTTGCGGGATTTTTTGCCTAACTACCGCCAACCCAATTTTGTTTAGGAGATCGTGATTGATATTTTCGCATTTTTTCAATCAAATGAATTTCCATCTGTACCCTTTTTTTTCTTAGTGCTACACCATGTGTCTCCATTATTTGTCCATCTCATTATTTTGCATCCATCAGCCAAGTGCATTGTTGTCAACAAATAAAGATGTCCGCTTTTGTAGCACATAACATGTCCGCTTATTCAGCCTTGATATTTTGAATAAAATGTACACGTTTTGTTCAAAATATTAAGGTCAACTGCCGCCAACGGACACTTAAACGGCAGTGATTTTTTTACGCGGCAGTTGGTAACGATGTACGTAGCAGTACCCCTTCGCAGGTATACTTTGCCAACTGACGAGGTCCATACCAAATACTAAGCGTATGATCAATATGTCGTTTCACCGTTACCTTGGCTTTGACGTAATGATGTCGATATTTATCCGCAGGAATTTGTAACTTCTTGTTTTCAAATGAAATACAATTGTCATTGCCGACCACACGCTCCTCGCGTACACATAAAACCCCTGACAAATCAATTCCCTGACAAGAAACAAAAGCACTTCCAGAAATTTGCGCTTTAACCCTAAATTGCTGATTAAATTGCGGCATATAAACCTCTCTCAAAAAATCATTGGCAGCTTGCATGTCTCTGATTTTGGCTTTAGCCAATTCTTTGACCAAACGGTCTTGGTGCGTGCGAAACATGCGCTCTGAGCGCCCTCTGGCTTGAGGGGAGTACGCCGCAATCATCTCTATACTCAGTGCCTTCATCGCCTGCCCAAATTGCGTTAAATTCGTTTTATCGACCTTGCCACCCGCCTTGGGCGTGCTCCAATAATGCGATCCTCGATCACTGTAAAAACTTGAAAAAATTCCGTAGTTTGCAATCGTTTCGTAAACCCCTTGCAAGCTACTCATCGTCCCTTCCTGCTCGACAAAGAACATCGAATAATGCTCGCTGGTCGCATCATCCATCGTCACGACCAAATCCCACTTGAAGCCTTCAACCCACTCATGCGTACTTGCATCTTGGTGAATCATCATTCCGATCATCGGCTTACGATCTCTTTTCTTCCGATGTGTCCCTTTACTTTGCCCCTTTTTAACCGAACCCGATGCTTGAAGTTGACTTTTGACCCAGCTGTAACTCCTTGAACCCCCTTGTTTTTTGTAATGATCGTGGAAATGCCGCACATTCCAGCCCTCATATTCAGTTTGGTAATTTGATACCACGCTCAATACCTCGTCTACAGGGGCCTTACGGTGGGACACCTGATGCAAACGATGATCTAGTAAGCCGTCTAAACCCTCCGCTTCGTAATCACGGCAATCCCGCCGAAATTGACGGTCGCTGTAGCCCAATATCAGCGCAGCTTCGCGCTGCGTTATCTCTCCAACTTTCCACTTCTCGTAGGTTTCTGGAAATCTCATCTTTAATAGCTCCTCGTGTAACTGTGTCTGCTTCATCTTTCACCTCCTTTAGGGTGAATCATAAAGCGGACAACTCTTGTGTTACTACTGCGGACATTTTAATTGTTCTCTACACATCAGCCAAGTGCATTCTCTAAAAAAAGTGCAATCCTTTATAATTATCAATGTGGGAATTTTAATGTTTCGGTGTTTCATCAAACGCCAAAATCCCGCACCTAGACGCTTCATTTAAATATAGCGATATGATAAATAATGAAAAGTAGATTAAGGGTTAACGCCCAATAGATGCATGGTGAGATTAACAAACACCGAATGAGCACCATCTCCCTAATACAATGCAGTGGAAAATGAATTTTTATACCTATTATCTATCATACTGTAAAAACCGATATATTCATGAACAATAAAATTAGAACAATTTTGTTTTTAGCTTGCACTTTGACCTTGATGGCTTGTAGGGAATCTGAAAATATTCTAGCGCACGCTTCTCGTCCTTCTAGTGCGTTATTACCTCCGCCGAGAGCGTACACCAAAGCAACCCCCTTGCTAACCTCGCTGTGCTACAAAATAGCATCAAATAATCAATTTATTACCCACAACCGTCACACCGCTCAATTCACGACAAATTCCCAACAAGCCATTACTTGGATCGTACTCCCTATTGATCGACAAACGGTAGTTTTTTATGACCGTCAAGGTTATTATTTGACGAGCCAAGAAGATACTAACCAACTCGCTCTAACAACGAAGCTTCAGCCGCAATCCCAATTTATACTCGAGCCAGACAAAAATACACCCAATTTTTTAATACAAAGTATACACCAACAACAATGGTTAGCCGCCGCCCCCCCTTTGCTTTTCTTACAAAATACACAACCTAGTGCTGCTTTTGAATTGATCCCAAATGATTGTGGGGAACCACTGAGCAATCAAATCAATACACAGTATGCCCAATTAATACACAGTTCAGAAAAAACCTTTGCAATACAAAACCCTGCTCGTTCAAAGACCAACGTCACATACACGCCGCTAGCTGCATCCATTGATCGGTTAAATACCGCCTTAACCAATATGGCTGAATTTTTAAATCAACAGGACTTATTAAACCACAGCCCATGGTATTTATTGTTGGCATTTAAAGATAAATTTTTAACGCCAACGTCAGTAACTCAAGCATATACGGTCTCTCCGACACGCGTGATTCGGACTCATGCACCCCTCCCGTGGCAATATACGGCTGACGCGACTCGGAACTGGTTAAGCCCACAAACGCAAGCGGTATTAAATCGTACCCAATCATACGCCTATCTCATTGTGAAGGATGGAAGAATTGTTTTAGAGCAATACTTAAATGGAGGGCGAGCGGACCGGCTGCAATGTTCTTTTTCGATGTCAAAAACAGTGACCGCATTGTTAGTCGGCATGGCCATAGATGAGGGAAAAATAAAGGGGTTAGATCAAAAAGTCAGTGATTTTTACCCCCAGTACAAAAGCAGTTTGTATGGACAACACCTAACCGTTGGCGATCTCGTTCGTATGACCAGTGGTATAGAGTGGGATAAAGATGAGGCAAATAGCGGTAACAACCCCTTTTCTCATTTAGCGCGCTCGTATTATGTCAATTTTGCGGAGCGTTATATGTTATCGCTACCAGTGATCCATATGCCAGGAACGCGTTTTCATTACAAGACAGGCGATACCCAACTGCTAGGCGCGATTCTGACTAAAGCTACTGGAATGAGTGTCAGCGCATATCTGGAAAAAAAACTTTGGCAGCCCCTCGGAATGGAGCAAGATGCCTTGTACTTGCTTGATCGCCCCAATGGTCTTGAAAAAACGGGGGGCGGTTTGAATGCCTCCTTGCGTGATTTTGCAAAATTAGGGCAATTCGTATTGCAAAATGGTCAATGGCACGGCCGCCAATTACTCTCTGCCGACTATATCGAACTCATGCGAACCACTTATTCCGCGCCTCAAGATAGCACTCACTATGGCTATGGCCTTTGGACTGATGATAAACATGCCCCACCATTTTATAGTTTAGTTGGTATTCATGGGCAAGTCATCACAATCGTGCCTTCTGCTAACTTAATTTATGTTCGATTAGGCGAAAATATTTTGGGACACGCCGACCCGAGCACAGTAAATAAAAACCTAGCTTTTCCCAATATGAGTGATGTCTACTGGGTTTTGCAAGAGGCATTGGCACGTTATCCCGCCGCTTCCCCAACACCCGCCGCCATTCCGTATCAACCTTAAAGGTTAATGACTCGTTTCCTCATTCAGGGTGCATCGCAAAATTGGACAAAATTTGGCTGGTGTATATCTAAAAGCCTAGGCATAATTGAACATTGAATGAAAATGGGCATTATTTCCATTCTAAACAGCATGATCCCTTTGTGTTCCTTCCTCATCATACTATAGTTCTGTCTTTGTCGTCATTGAGTATGTGCATCCCATTTGAATTAGAACCACACTGAGTAACCCTCTTGTCAAAGTCAAAGCTTTGCTCATTAATAACCAAGTAAAAAGGTCTCCGTCTTTGAACCAAAAGAACAGGCGAAAAAAACGATGAACCGCTACACATAAATAGATCATCATTTTCAACAAATTATCCAATGCGGCGGTTTTGATAAATAGGTTTTTCACCAAGGGGTGCTTTCATACTGATCCGTTGGTTGTTGTTGATTAACAGCTTACGCTGCCAAAAACGCTCTAATCGTAAACCCTTCCAAGCACTCGCCCCCCAACTCCGATTGAGTAAATTTTTTCCTGCGGCTATAGCGTCAGGAGAACGAAACGAGATTTCTTCGATCAGTTCAAGAGCCTTTACTTTCGGTTGATCGGCCACATACTCAATCAAACCTATTTGTGCCGCGCTGACACCATCAATGACGCGAGCTGTAAAGGTTAGTTCCTTAGCTTTAGCAACGCCTATTCGATGGCGCAATGTTTGGGTTAAGCCCATATCAGGAATCAAACCCCATTTCGCCTCCATGATGGAAAACTGAGCAGTCGGTGTTGCCACAACAAAATCAGCCCCTAACGCTAATTGTAAACCCGCACCAAAACAATAACCTTCCACAAGGGCTATGACTGGCACGGGGATTTCCTGCCAGATTAAATTCACTTTTTGAAAGCGGTTTGTCCAAGGTAGCCAAGTTTGTAAATAACCGAACACCATCTTCTTTTTATCTAAGAATAAACTTTTTAGGTCCATGCCAGAACAAAAAACCCCATCGCTCCCTTCCAAAATCACTGCTCGTAGGGTTTTGTCCCGTTTAAGGCGATACCCTTCTTCACATAATTCTCTCACCATGTCTAGATTCATGGCATTTTTTTTTTCGGGGCGATTTAATGTGACATAGGCAATATTGCCTTCGCGTCGCGTCATAATGGTTGCGGCAGCCATGGTGTTCCTTTCAAAAATCTTCCCGAGCAAATCGGATTCAAAGAGAATATTTCACTAGCAATATTTGTCAAGCGAGCTACTCCTCCCACCCCCTTACTATTCGTAATGTTTTTGTCGCTATTTCGCGTAGCACAAGGATAGATAAAAGATATGAGCATTGTGGGGGAGGATATTGTCATTTCGTTATTAGGTCCACAGACTAAGCTAATACCAATTCTCCATCAAAGCGCTACTTTGTCATGGCTCCTAGCCTTACTACAGTAATGTCTTCGTCGCCATTTCGCGTAGCACTTTGATGGAGAATTGGTATAAGCGACGACGAGGGTTAACAAACGCAGTCGCCCAAGCTCTATCCTTTAGGGCGACTTTTTTGGGTCGGGCCTCTAATCTAGAAGAAGTCATCATAACGATTTTTTTTCATGCGCATCCCGCAACACAAATTTAAGGACTTTACCACTGGCATTTAACGGCAGTGCCTCGCAAAACTCCATATAACGAGGGACTTTGTAATTGGCCATTTTATCTTTACACCATGCCGTGAGTGCTTCTTGTGTGAGCTGTGCCTCCTGACGCAACACTATGCAGGCTTTGCCAACCTCACCCATCCGCTCATCAGGCACACCAATCACGGCAACTTGGGATATGGCTGGATGCACAGCCATCAATTTTTCAATTTCTGCGGGGTAACAGTTAAAGCCTCCACAAATAAACATATCCTTGAGGCGATCCGTAATCCGTAGGTAACCCCGATCATCCATAACAGCCACATCACCCGTATGTAAAAAATCATCTGCATCAATCGTTTCTGCCGTAGCGTTGGGATTATCGAGATAACCTTGCATCACGTTATAACCTCGAATACACACTTCCCCCGCTTCCCCTACGGGCACGCGGTTACCCCTGTCATCTAACAAGCGAATTTCGATACCCGGTAAAGCTTGACCGCACGTTTGCGCTACTGTGGTTGCATCGTCGTAAGGAGAACACAAAGTGGCAAAACCGCAACACTCCGTTAAGCCATAACCCGTTAAGACCACTTGAAAACCCAAATCTTTGCGCATTCGTTCAATCAAGCTCGGCGCAACCGTTGCTGCGCCCGTCACCGCAGCACGTAAGGACTTAATATTATATTTTTTTAAATCAGGGCTCTCTAATAAACTGTAAAACAAGGTCGGTGGGCCTGGAATGACACTGACACGATCCTTGTCTATGCGGCGCAATATAGCTTTTGCTTCAAATACCTGATGTGGCATGATTAATGCACCATGCAACATGGCCGCCACCCAGCCCGCTTTGTAGCCAAAGGCGTGAAAAAAGGGATTGACGATTAAGTACCGATCTTTTTGTTGGATTCCAACAATGTCACTCCAAGCGGATATGGCGCGAATATTTTGTGCATGTGTGGTGATCACGCCTTTGGGGCGACCCGTTGTTCCAGAGGTAAACATAATATCCGAACAGAATTTCCCAGTGACCTTTTTGGACTGCTTTTCAGCCTTCTCAAACGCAGTTCTGACCGCTAGTGACAAAAAATCCCCCCAATTTCGCGCGTCCTTGCGTGCATGACCGAGAACCACAATTTCTTTAAGATGCAATAAGTCTTGATCTTTAAGCAAATCAGGGTAATAGACATCAAGAAAGTCCCCTATTACAAACAATATCTTAGCCCTAGAAGCATTGAGAATGTAGGACACCTCATCTCCCTTGTATCGTGTATTAATTGGAACAATACTCGCGCCACAAATATGCGCTCCCAAGGCACAAACGATCCATTCTGGCATATTCGGTGCCCATATCGCTACGCGTTCCTCTGGCTTAAGTCCTAGTGCTATGAGCGCACGCGCCACTTGCCACGCCCAAGATTCGAGTGCGGCATACGACAATGTTTTGCCTTCAAACAAAATCGCAGGCTGGTCGCCGTACAAGTGACTGGCACGACTTAAAATTTCAAGAGTGGTTTTTGGAGTGGGCAATGCGCTCATTTGATGTCTCTCTTTCTCATCTGATCAATCTTAGTTAATAATTCTTTAGCTATATCCATCCCTTATGCCAATTCTCCATCAAAGCGCTACTTTGTCATGGCTCCTAGCCTTACTACAGTAATGTCTTCGTCGCCATTTCGCGGTGCACTTTAATGGAGAATTGGTATTACAGTCCATGTGATTTTGAAAAACCAACCACCAGAACCTTATACCCGCACGACCTTTGCCACCCTTCTTGCCTATGATCCATTTATGTACGACGCTAAATATCAGCGCAGGTCTTACTATTTTAAGTATGGCTAGAGGCCATGACAAAGTAGCACTGTTATGGAGAATTGGCAAGACGTTTTTTTGAAATATCTACGGTATCCGTTCATAGTATCACGCCAAACTTTTTTAATATCCATGCCAAGATAACAAAACAAAACCCCGTCAAGAGGAGGCTAGCAAATAATGCCCAAACAAATCCTAATTTTTTGAGTAGCCAAGGAAACCACAAAAACATAGGCAATGTCGGAATCACATACCAAAAAGTGTAATAAGCATGATTGGCACAATTTCCCGAGAGGTTGCACATTGCTCATTGGCTTGAGAGCTTACAAGGATTACCTTCGCAGCTGCAAATCATGAAAACGTTACCCAACTGGCAGGATGCACATTATTACATGTGTGGTCCCGAAGCATTTATGGCTGCGGTGAAAACAGGACTCGCAGCTATTGGTGTCAATAAAGCTGTCGTTTACCAAGAAAAGTTTGTGTCCTTGGCGGACGAGGATGCCTTAATGACCTCTCCTGAACGGAACAGCAACTTAAGTCAAGCACAACTGGTTGTTAAATATGAGGGGAAAGAAGATCACATCACCGTTGATCCCAATAAAACTTTGCTAGCGAGTATGCTGGAGCACAAAATCCCCATGCCCTACGGATGTAAAGGTGGTGCATGCGGGGCTTGTATGTGCACGTTAGAATCGGGGGAGGTAACGATGTCCATTAATCAAGTCCTTGACCAAGATGA
>CAJPEV010005566.1:0-14309 GCA_905338385.1 Darwinula stevensoni
TCTGCGAGGCCCCGGACGAAGACGACGAACCTTGGACATGCTTCTTCTCCAAATGCTTCCACGTGTCACACCAATCGTTCTACTTCAATGCAGCCAATTCCCATTGCCTTCAATATTCTGGAGCGTCGGTAATTTCGATCGGGGATGAGAAGGAACGAATGTTGGTGGCACTGCTTTTTAAACATACTGTATATTCCCGCATTCTTGGTCGAAATGGAGGGAATTCTGGGTTGGACTGAGGAGGGGAACGTCTGGGGACTGGGAGTGGATGAAAGGATTTCCTGTCGACGTGGACCGTTGGGATGAAGGATACTGAAAACGGCGATTATTGCGCTGTTTCCATAACATCATCATGGGACAGCCTGTTTTAAATTCCAGTGCATCCTACGTGTGCAAGAAGTCGCCCTGAAACAATGTCCTCATGAGGTGGTCAGGGCTGGCAGTATCGTCTGCGCTGAAATTGAGAAATATTAGAAAAAACAGATTGTCAACCACGTTCTTTGTTCATATTGAAAGCGAAAGCGGAATAGAAATATGAATGGATGCAGTCAACAACGCTCGAGAAAGATTGGCTTAAAATATTGACAAAATATGGATACTTTGTCTCAATACTGCCCTATGGTAGCGACAATGACCATGAAAGATTGTTAGAAAGCAGCTATAACCGAGTCTCTAGTATTCTTCCTATTGAGGGACAGAATACGTGAATACATTCTTCGAATTTGGAAGTGAAAAGAGTGTGAACTCCACCATCCTGGATGGTGGAGTTGACACTCTTCTCAAATGCCAGTCGGGCATTTGACAACTTGGGAATATCTCGCGAGGATGACGCTCAGTCACAGGTCTAGCATTCACTGACGGTCTTTCATGGTTCTTACGTGCTGCTTTTTCTACGACTGCTTATGTAGTTTCAGGAATAAGAAAACGATTTAGGTAACCTCAATGACTATAACTGGTGGGTGGCAGGAACATTTTTTTTAGGGTCCACTCACAGTCATTGCAATAATAAATGAAGGTCGAGACGTCATGACAGCTCCTTTGCCTTAAACGGGTTCCAGGATACAAATTAAGGGGCATAATGGTTGTAAACCTTCTTGACATGGGGTACAACTTCCATCAGAACAGACTGATGCAGAATCAGATATCCGAATGCTTGGCTTTGAAGGCAATAGATCCAAAAATGTTGATGCAACTTTACCTTAATGCATTCATTGCCGAGGACTTAAATGCCCATTGAACCTCTTCTTGCCAAACACGGCAGCTGAGGTTCGCCGTGCCGAACACTTAATATGGCGTGAACGGCAGCGAAAGTGGTAAAATACTTGAGAGGACCGGTGGTGAATGCAGCGACGTGGTGACCGTGCACTAAGTCGTGGGATGAAACTCCTAGCCTGTCCTTCATCCCCGGCACTCGGTTTACATGGCTTCAGGGCATCACACTTTCCACATGGAGAGATTATGGATGCGATCAGGTTTATGGCTCGGTCCGTTTAAAAGTCACCTCGTTAAGGATGCGACTTTGTAGACGGTAGAGTAACTTTCGGAGAATACATTTTTGCGGGATGTGGGTAATTACGAGTATGTGAGCCTTCCGCTTTTTCGGTTTCGACTTTAGAAAGGTTCCCGCGGGAACTGCTTTCTCTCTGAAGTCACATGCTACTTAAAGTTCATCGTTTTACAAGCCGACTTACCGAACATTTGCATTTGGAGAATGGAATGAAGTGAATTTTGGGAGATCTTTGCTATAACGTCAGCTTGGACCACGCGCGAACCACGCCCATTTCAAGCAGTCTTGCGATGGCCGACAGGAGGAATCTAACATGTATAGACGATTGTGAGTGACTGACTGACGCTAATTCTAACCATGTTCTGGAGAAGTCAGAAATCTGAAACTTGGTACATGTATGCCTTTTGGGATGCAGGATACAGAAAAAATCCGAATTTGGAGGTACATACCTTGGGGGTACACGTTTTGGGGGGAAAAGTTTTCTTTAAATATATATATTGTGACGTATGAGGATGGGATTCAGAGGATCAATTGTATGTTCCGGGTTCAGTGGTGTAATGGTAGTACATCTGACCGGCAATCAGGAGGTCCGAGATCAGTTCCCGGCCATTCCTTGGTGTTCTTTTGGCTTCTTTTGCCTTCCATGTCCCGTTACTCATTCCCCCTCCATAACGTTTTTTTTGGCAGAGTAAAACGGCGAGACATGGAAAGCTGAAACCTGGCATGGACGTCCCTAACGAGACGATGAGTTCAGGAATGATGCAAAATTTTAGATCCATGCTCTGGGGGGATATTTTTTGGGGTCGATGTTTTCAAGTATATTTTTTCTTGTCCTGGCGTATTGAGCTCGTGTGGAAAAATTAAACTTGGTACATAACTAACTATTGGGATGCTGCAGAAAACTTCAGACTTTGGAAGTAAATGCCCTGGGGGCACAAATTTCAAAGGGAGATGTTTTCAACTAATTTTTTTGTATCGGCTAAACTGATGAACATGAAAAGCTGAAACTTTCCATGAATGTGACTACTGAGACAAGGAGTTAAGTAAAAATGTTAAATCTCGATACATCCCCTGGGGAATTTATTGAAGGGGCGATGTTTCGAAAAAAAATTGTCGTGCCGAACTGGACAAAAATGGAAAGGTGAGACTTGGCACACGTATAAGTGACATGATATTATTGAGTTGAGGGAGTATTCAGCTTTCATGGTGCATCCCCTCTGGGCATAGCTTTTGGGTGGGTGCGCTATTGGAAACTTCTTTTTTTTTCACCAGCGAAAAGGGTAAACGTATAATATTGAAACTTTGTGGGCATGTAGATCACTGAGAATGGATATCGCTAATAAAAAGATACTTTTCGGTTAAAACGACTCAGGGCACATATTTTGCAGAAGGGGTATTTTCCCGAATTATCTGACCCAGCAAAACAGAGGGCGCTAGAAAGTCTAAACGTGGCAAAGAAGTACCAAATGGATAGCCAGCAAAAAGGGGAAACGTATGAGGCTGAAATTGGGTGACATGGAGTTCCCTGAGTCTACATTTCAAAAGAAAAAAAATTCCGTTAAAACCCATCAGAGCACATTTTCAGTCCCATTTTCCTGAATCTTTTTTGATCCAACAAAACAGAGACAGAAAATTTAAGCCTCCCTCAGAAGTACCTGTTTGATTGCTGAGTACAGGAAAAATCCTACTTTTGAAATATGGCCCCTTAGCGTAGATTATAGGAGAGAATTATTTCAACATGTATTCTCCTCCCTTACGGAAGCGGACACAAGAAAACATTTCAAGTTAGGCACACTAGAAATCTTAGAAGTAATGATTTTGATTTAAAAAAATGAAGACTTTCGTCCCCATAAGGCATGTATTTCAATGGTGACGTACTTTAAATACGTGTTTGCCATTTTGCAAAGAATATGTGAATTAATCACTCTAACTCTTACTGTTAACTACAAATTAAACTTGAGTCATTGATGTTCCTTGAAACGTTACCAGCGAAGCGGATCCAGCGGGACGCGCGTGTGGTCTAGTAAGACATACGTATGTTGTGCGGTCTGCCGCCTCCGGCGCAGGTCGTACTGGCGATAAGTTCAGCTTTCTGTCAATAATTCATCCCTTTGCATTGATTCATGAAACCTGGAGAGATTGGGATAATGACTCAAGCAGTAGGTAAATCGTGACAGGCCAGAGACGGGAAGCATGACGGAGGGAGGGAATGAAATGGGTATGCAGGGTCGCTACTACCCTTTGTTACTATTCTCGACCTGAAAATCCTCCTCCTTCTCTTGTTGCAAGATAAAAGTTATTCATACGATTTCGTTAATACTACGGAAAAGTGCCATGGTGGATGACATCTATGATGACATACCGGCTGCCGATACCGATGTTTGCCGATGCATCGGAACTGATGGAACGCTAATGGGAGCCTCACCACTGAACTCAATCTTGCATTGCTATTGTACACTTGAGAAATCTCATGTTCGTGGATTCCTATTTTTGAGTCACAAGATCCTTTTTCACACACTGTCACTTTTTCACTTCTGGCCTCATCCTGCTTTTTCCCCGTCGTGCTTCAAAGGGCGTTCTTCTTTCTTGTTTTTGTCTACGTCAATAATAGCCAAAGTGTAAAAATTGCATTACTGGAGTTTAGCATGCAATTGAGATGAAGCAGTTCGACGTAACGCCGCTGCTCCTAAACGTTGATTTCTCCTTCCGGATTCCAAAAATGTGATTGCTATATATGGAACGCAATTTCCCGGATACGATTTCAAGGACGCACTCATCGACCACGAATTCCGAGAACTGCGATTTCTCATGTAAAACAGCACTGGGGGAGAATCGCGTCATGTTTCCAAGAAGGCCCCCATCTGTGACCGTTCCCTCGCGATCAATCGAATATTTTTTCCGAACGATGAAGGTGTGAGGATGCGAAAGATAGGAGGAGCCTACAGGTGGAATGTCCTTTCTGAATGGGCGTTGTGTCACTGTCGCTGAGTTTTGAGTGTTGCTTACTTTTCTAAGTTCTGTAATCTTGGTGTGAGTGCACTAATTACGGGCTTTAATTTAATCTATGTAAGGAACATAATACATATGTGACAGTCTCTGCCTCATCATCGAAACGTGTCTATTAGAGCATTAGAACATCACATTAACCTGAGGCCTCATGAAATGTCACGTCAAGCACTATGGATTGGCCCAATTGCAACTTCGGAAGAAAAACCTGAGGTAAACTTTTCCATGGAAAACATCGCACTTGGGAAAATTCCATTCTCTTTCCAGGAAGACCGTGAAACTGCGATTGTTCCTTGTCTCTTCCACGTGCCTGTTCCCACGAGATCCGAATATATACGTCGCTCCATTTCAAATTACTTCATACCAAATTTTGAGACACTTACGGACCTCAGCCCTTATATCCACTCCTCAGAACAACTACTTCGTCTGTTCACTCTTAACCTTTCTCTACTGCCCGAATCTTCAGAGTAAGTTCGATCTTAGTCCGCTGCGGTTCGATCTACCCAGGGTTTTCTTCATGAGGTTGTTTTGTTCCGCATGTAGATGGAGAGTATCGTGTTGGCGTCTATGTTCCTGGTGCTTTGTTGCCTCACGGATGTATCATTGTGTCAAAATTGCGGCGGGACGTTGAGTGCCTCCAGTGGTGAAATCAAGTCTCCTGGATATCCGGACTCCTACCCTCCTTTCAGCAACTGCCATTGGGAAATTCAGGTGTGTCCATTTTGCCCTTTCGTTATGGGATGGAGAAAATCTCAAAAAGCACAGAAGTAAAACCAGGGTCGAAAAATCAGGAGCGGAAGTTGGACTCGATTGGGTATTTGTCTCGATTTCATTAAGGGATATGCAATGCGAGATTCTTAAAATTACACTGGAAAGGGTAATTGCCCAAGAGTAATTTTAAGACATAGAGGAAACTTTAGTGAGTTTCAATAACATTTTACTAAAAGTAGACACCAATGAGAGGAAAACCTAGAGTAGTTTTGATAGCGATGATGAACCTGCTTCAGATGCTTGGAGATCGAATTTATTTTCTTTTTATTATCTCCCATTAGACCGACGCAGATAAGAAAATAGTGCTCGTATTCTACGAATTCCACCTAGAATACACGGAAGAGTGCTTTTTCGGTGATTACCTAACCATCACCGGCAACGATGGAGACCCAATCGTACTCTGCGGCGAGACTACCCCTTGTACCATAGAATCCAGTGAAAATAGCCTCTCAATCACTTTCATCTCCAATGCTAATGAAAATCAAGAAGGATACCGATTCCATTTGCTATATACCACCATTCCTTCATCTGGTTCATCTAAGTGCGAGGAAGGTTGGGAAGAATTCGATTCGCACTGTTATTACTTCTCGGACGAGGAAATGAACTTTACTGACGCACGAGCGGCCTGCGAGGCCATGAATGCTCAATTGACAAGCATTCACTCAAGTGAAGAGCAAATGTTCATACAAGAGCGCTGCCAGACTCCCACTGTTTGGATCGGAGCGAAACCTACGGGATGTCAAAACGAGAATCCCTATTGTTTTGAATTTCTTGATGGAACGGCCAACGACTATCACCATATGTGGGAAAGTCTTCTCGGCACTTGCTCTACCACTTGTGGGATCTCCTTAGCTCCAGATCGATGGGTTAACCGGGACTGTTCGGTAAAGAGGGTGGTGATTTGCGAGTCTTCCCAAGCACATGACGAAGACTGGAGTTGTAGATATGGACCATGCATTCATATGTCGAACCAATCCTTCACCTTCGATGAGGCCAGGTCTTATTGCCAAGAGTTTCCTGGAGGTGATATGCTCTCCATCGGGTCTGACCATGGAAAGCATTTGGAAATGATATGGACCATGCATTATTTGCCTCATCCTTTGCCGAAGTGGGGTGAGTTTTGGATTGGCCTAAGGCAGGGAGGGTCAGGTGACTGGGAGTGGGTGAACGGATCTTCCTTCGATTGGGACCGATGGGAAGAGGGATATCCCACTCCTGGCGGCGGACAATGTGCTGCTGTAACGGCGTCCTCCTGGGATGATAACATTATAGATGAGTCGAATTCCTACGTTTGCAAGAAGTCAATGTGAAATCATTCTTGACAATGCGCTTATGCATTATGCTGTTCTTGTCACGGGAACCAAAAAATTCAATGAACATTTTCTCGCAATAAAGTTCTTAATTCCTCAACGAAACGTATTGACGCAGATGTGAATGTGAAGGTATTCAACTGGAAGTAAATGATTGAGGGGATTGTCTTTGTACTAGTCGAAAGCCCATTTACACTCGGGGTGATTAGATGATGAATTTGGATTTTGTTTACTGGCTGCCAATCGCTGGAGAAAATATATCACGATGTAAAATGAATCACAGTTGAACGCTCGAGGGAACTACCTCCAAGGCCCAGCTGATCCCCAATGTCTTCTTCACCGCTGATAGTATTCGGAATCTATCTCATTAGCTCTGCGTACGCGGGAACGTTCGACCTCGGTACTGGGCACTTGAAAGGGATCAACATCAGTCTGACTCACGCACGATTCGCTTTCTCGTATGATCATCGGCGCGAGGGCGTTTACGGGCCGTATCTTTGTCGACATCCGTGGCATGATATGTGAATGATTTTCCGAGTAAGTGAGGGAATGCCGAAGTCTTGCCACATGAGAAGATGAACAGCACAGAGATCACAGAGATCAATGCCAATGAAAACAGTGAGACTTCCGAATACTCTATCTGCAGGGCTTGTACATTGTCATTCGGATTTGCTTCACGAAGGAGGACGAGTCCAGTACCAATCATTTCCAGTGACTATATCTTGTTATTCAGGGAATGTCAACTCTCGGATATCGGTCGAAAGGGAAGAAATTCCTCCGGCTGATGAGTTTACACCTTAATCGAAGCTGATTGATACGCATGCACTTCGAGGTCGACATCCTGGAACCATCACGTTGCTTCTGCCTTAAAAAAATGTCAAGTTCGAACTTTGCAAAGAAAAAGAAAAGGATTTTGATACGAAATTATCTGTAAGCGAACCGTCCAGAAACTCGTCCACATCTTCCTATATGCCAATTTTCGTCATGATCAGACTGATATTGATGAAGGAGGTTTTTTTCCATGCCGCTAGATGGCGCTGCATGCCGATAGAGGGCGATGATGTCGGCAGAGGCGCCACTTACCTACTAGCTATGCCATTTTTTAGGAACTGGAAAAAAAAAATAGTTTTGGCCTATGAATCCCTCTGTCAATTATCATCTGCATCCGAGAGTTTTCTCAAAAGATATGGTCAAATAAAGTTGGATTTTGACCTGACAATTGAACTTTTTTGGTCATAACTTTTAAGGAAAAGTCAGATGAAGATGATGCTTGACACAGATGTTCATGGGTCCATGACTTATTCATTACCTTACTCAGCACATGGTTCTACATGTTGATAGGTGGCGCTGTGGTGGCATATGCAAAGGTAAGAGACGCAGAATATGAATTGCCAGCAAAAATTTATACATCTAGCATTCACTTCATTCCCACCAAGAGAAGATGAAACTCTTAGAGCAGTAACGTCACATGTTGATATGACCTTACTACATCCCTAGCAAGACATAACATTGATTCAACGTTGGTTCAACGTCTGGATGTTGAATGAAACTCTGTAAGCATAGCCCTCGTGCTCCTTCACATTTCACCTTCGTGCATGCAATCACTGCGCCCTCTGTCACTAGGAACAAATATTTGCCGGGCAAGGGAACGAATAGGTCATAGCAGTGTATAAGAAAAGGTGTTCCTTTATACATGTCAATATCCGCGTCCTCTGCCGAACTGGAGTGAGTTTTGGGTTGGACTGATTAGAGGAGCGCCTGGGGACTGGGATTGGATTTGGGGGGGGGGGGATTCGGATTCAGTCATTTCTCATCTTTTTTTTCATAACAATGCTTAAATCATCTTAAATAAAGATACAGAACCCAATTGTAGTCCCACCTTGAATTGCCAGAGTTTCCAATAAGGCTTCGATTAATGCAATGTTTTCCAGCATTCTCTATCTTTGGGCAAACCGGGACTGTTTGAATGCCAAACCTGTGATCTGCGAGTCGACCGAGAAATACGGTGAAGACTGGTACTGTTGGAGACCTGCAGAAATAGAAACCTGCTTCCACATCTCAAAGGAATCCTTCTCCTTCGATGAAGGCAGATCTTATTGTCGACAATTCCCTGGAGCTGATATCCTCTTCTCTGTAGGTGCTAGTGAACTTATACAAGCGCGAGTAGCGCTCACCTTCGAATGGCCTGGTCACTCCCAGCACCCATTGCCAAAATGGAGTGAGTTTTGGGTTGGGTTGAGGCGAGGAGTATCAGGGGACTGGGAGTGGGCGGACGGATCTTCCTTCGACTTGGACAGATGGGACGAAGGGTATCCCACTGATGACGGTGGCGAATGCGCTGTAATGACCACATCATCTTGGGATGATCTTCCGAATTTTCTCCCTGCATCTTATATCTGCAAGAAGTCGCAAGAAGGAAACTCCGACTAAGAGCTTCCCGAAACTCTTCTTGTCTTCATGCAGCTATGAACATATTTCAATAAAAGTCTTTCAAGAAAGAATACATTCTTCTTTAATGCTTCTTAATGAGGAGTATAAAAGTAAAATAGTGCAAAAAGTTGATCAAAAAGGTGAGAAGTGAAATTATTTAGCGCGTACTTAATTTCATATGCTCTAGTTTATTCGCTAATTGAAATCGAAAGCACTCCATAAGACTGTATTTCAAGTAGCTTTTCAAAGTTTGCTGAAATCTAAACGGAAACCTCAGAATAAATCTTCAATTCTCGAAGCATAACTTGTAAATTGCAAGCAAAAGTTGAGAAAGAACACTTGAGGTTGACCACATTGGGTCAGCATGAAGAATATGCGACGATCAAAAACAAGGTATATGGGTCGAACGCCGATTCCCAACGTTGGACTTACATGATCGTTCCTCGGGCCAATGTTAGGCCAATGCTCAACACGATGTCACGACGCTCATCTCAGTCTCCAGAGAGCATTGCCTGCGATCCGATGTCTGAAGATAAGTCCTTGTTCTTTCTACATGGGGTCAGAATCTTTGAGAACTTCTTGCATCACACATCGGCTTCTCCTGCTCTGAGAGAGAGACTTCATATCGCCTCTTGATATCACTAACTATCTTGAATCTTGAGACCCAATCGCACTCTGCGGCGAGACTACCCTTTGTACCATAGAATCCAGTGGAAATAGCCTCTCAATTGCTTTCATCTCCAATGCTGATGACAGTTAAGAAGGATACCGATTCCTTTTGCTATATACCACCTTTCCCACATCTGGCTCATCCCTATGCGAGGAAGTTTGGCAAGAATTCGGGCTGCACTCCTGCTTTTCCTAGAAGAAGAAATGACTTTTCACGATGAAAAAATAGACTGCGAAGCCAGGGAGGCGCAAATGACGAGCATTCACTCATGGGAAGAACAACTATTCATACAAGAGCGGTGCCAGACTCCCACTGTTTGGATCGGAGCATAACCTACAGAATGCTTGAATTGGGATCCCTATTGCTTTGAATTTATCGATGGAACGCTGAACGACTTTCACACCATTTGGATTGGTCATAAAGGCCTTTGCTCTGTCTCTTGTGGAATCGCCTTAGTACCAGATCGATGGGTCAAGCGGGACTGCTCGGAAACGAGGGCGGTCATTTGCAAGTCTACACGACCACATGGTGAGGACTGGAAATGCAGCTTTAGGCCATGCTTTCACATCTCGAACCAGGGTTTTACCTTCGATGAAGCATGGTCTTACTGCCGAGAGTTTCCTGGAACTAACATCCTCTCCGTCGGGATTGACACAATTAATAATATTTTTATGATACAGACCATGAACTACTTTCCGCATCCTCTGCCGAAGTGGGGTGAGCTCTGGATTGGCCTGGGGCAGGGTGATTCAGGGGACTGGGAGTGGTTGGACGGATCTCCGTTCGACGTTGACCAATGGGATGTAGGAAATCAAACTGATCATGGTGGGAAACGTGCGGCAGTAATAACTTCGTTCCGGGACGATAATTTATAGTTGTATTATTTCATTTTCGTCCTTTGTCAGGACAGTGCATTGGCATTGTCAAAATATGAAGAAGTACAGTCAATGGGGAAAGAAGTATGGTGTTGGGGCCGTTGGTTCACTCTGATGTGGGGGCTTGCAGTTCCTGTAGCTTGGAGATGAGACTGGAGTCTCCCTTTGCAGGGCAATCCATCAGGTGGTCTCGTTGATCTGCAGGAGTCTCACAGAGACGGCAGACGCAGGTGGGTTCAGGGTCGTGAAAATCTTTCCGATTGCATATCTTATGGTGAAAACCGTGGCTAGTGAATCTCGTTATGAGGTGGCGGTTAGGTTGGTTCGCTTCTTTCCAGAAGTGACAGGTGAAAGCCGGGCCTTNAACTTTTTCTGACATCAATGGGAAATATATCATGATCCAATGGCGTTAATGGAAGTCATGGAACGAAGGATGTTTACCTCATGAGTTTTGAGGTATATCCGGTAATGATGGACGATTTTCACGCCTTGTTTCTTTTTCTTGTTAATTCAGGAGGTTAATCATGCGGGATTCAGATCGTTAGCTTGGCCGAGTGACAATTCATTCTTTTTGTTTGTGTGCGTGTGACAGCATTACAGGCTTCGAGATATGAACTTCGGGTTTCGACAGAGCTCTACCTCATCATCCGAGGATGCGCCTTTTCAAAATAAAATGTCCAAATCGGCCACAGGAAAGGGAGGGTATGCAACTTCTTTAATAGAAAATTGGAGATTCGCTTTTGTTTCGCCATCTCCCGGAAGAACGAGGAGACGAGAGTTGCCTTGTTACTTGCAAGTTAGGGCTGGCATTACTCAATGCAGTGCGAATCTTTGTAATCAAGGATTGTGAGCGTCCGTGATGATATACAGAGCGCGAAAGTTCATCAAAGGTTGTATGCTTTCCCGTATCATAGTCGCATTGGTAGATGACAAAAAAAAAATTAGAGCTAGCAGTAAGCATAAAAGATGATGCGTGTTGATATTTCGAGTTTCTTGTCGTTGTGCATCGTGCTGAAAGCCTTTATTTGGGGATAGTCCGGATGAGAGAGGAGGGAATCGATATCCACTTTCCTTTTCAGGCGTGGAGGATTTTCCACTCTTTGCATTCTTTTGCGTCTCGCTAAAGATGTGCTAAATTATCGCGGGACGATAATTTAGCACATCTGTTTAAATCTTACGTTTGCAAGAAGTCAACTTGAAGGAATTCCTGGTAAATCACTTAGGCTGCTCTTGCCGCTATGTGATCCAATAAATTCATCTCGTAATAGCATTCTTTGTTTCTCAGCGAAACTGAAATGCATGAATGTGAAACTTCGGTTCATCAAAGTGGTCACGCAGAATATCCCCACGGACGCGTTTCAAACCCATCGCCTTTCGCACCTCTGCACCGAATTCGATATACTGTAGCGTGTCCATAAAATAATACAATAGTTTTAATAGTTTATAACTCAGTAAAAAAAAATGGATGAAATGCCGTATTTTTTGCATCAGAATGAAGGGAAAGAGTGGGAGTTTACTTACAAACCTTAATAAGTCTCGATGGGAGCACCGTTCACAGCTCGACTGACATCAAATCGACGCTCTCTCTCTCCCCTTGTCCTGTCAAGCATTTCCGGCGTTATGGTTACTATTGCTGTGACGATTCTCTCTCGCAGATGGTCCAGATCGCGGATTTTTTTGCGTAGATGATGTTTTTCGCATATTCCCTCAAGGGAAAAAAATCCAGTGGAGTTAATCTGGACTTCTTGGTTTGCGATTGATCAACCTCGTCCAATCCACCGATTTGGAAATCTCTCACTCAGGGAGTGTCGTACAAATCTGCACGGTTGCCATTGTACCGATGGTGAGGCGCACGCCAAAAATAAAAACCAATTAGGAAATTCCCTTGCGCGCGCATTTCGAGCTGCCAGCGACATCTATAACGGGATATTAATACACTCCCAGTCTTCCCCTTCATTTCGACGCAAAGATCAATGCGTTTCATCCATTAATTACCGAGTTATTACTTTTTGAAATTGTTCCATTCTTTTATGGACCCCCTGTGCAGTATGTATTGTTGCACTGAAAGGTGTGTCTCGTATTATGGCTGCAACTTCGACACGTGGAAAGGAGAATATATCCTGGGAAAATGAAAGCATGAGGCTGGCACTTTTCATCGTCTTCAAAGCTCTATTTCTATGTGGTCGCAAACTTTTTCTGACATCAATGGGAAATATATCATGATCCAATGGCGTTAATGGAAGTCATGGAACGAAGGATGTTTACCTCATGAGTTTTGAGGTATATCCGGTAATGATGGACGATTTTCACGCCTTGTTTCTTTTTCTTGTTAATTCAGGAGGTTAATCATGCGGGATTCAGATCGTTAGCTTGGCCGAGTGACAATTCATTCTTTTTGTTTGTGTGCGTGTGACAGCATTACAGGCTTCGAGATATGAACTTCGGGTTTCGACAGAGCTCTACCTCATCATCCGAGGATGCGCCTTTTCAAAATAAAATGTCCAAATCGGCCACAGGAAAGGGAGGGTATGCAACTTCTTTAATAGAAAATTGGAGATTCGCTTTTGTTTCGCCATCTCCCGGAAGAACGAGGAGACGAGAGTTGCCTTGTTACTTGCAAGTTAGGGCTGGCATTACTCAATGCAGTGCGAATCTTTGTAATCAAGGATACACTCGCAGGCACTACTATATGTCTCGCGCTTTCAAGTAGTTTCCAACATACGAAAGGGCATAGTATCAGCGTAACCATCTACTGTTTTTTTTTTAATCTCGATCGTCATTCGTATTTTCTACTACTGCGAATCGTGCCTGTCCTGTTTACTGCATGATCCTTATGTATCTCTATTCGTATGAACTGATATACGTTGCCAACCGTTGATGTTACTCAGACTGGGACTCCCTCACGGGTTTCAATGGGTTGTTTCATTTCTCGCGATTGCAGTCTCGCGTCTGTGCGCCGACATTGAGAAGGTGTGTTGTACAGTAGATTGTACTGGGTAACACTCTCCCTAGGGTTGGACGTACTATGTTCCTTTCAAACTTTAGAATTTTTTTTCGCTCTATGGGTACTTTGATCCACTGACGTGCTGAGGTATCATATTAAGTGATGAAGTGTAACGAGCTTTGACAAATGACATCGGCGCAATCAGCGTTGCATTGACGATTCAGTTCCGGGATTTTACTGCATTTCTTTTCTTCGCCATTGATGACACAATGCTCCGTTCACATTTTTGGATGCCAAAGATAATCGCAGGGTGAAATGAGACCTGTAGGCTTTATACTTAATGACCGTGCCCAAGTAACACGTGAACGCTCTCGAGAACGATCAAATTGCGTTCCATTTTTGACGTTCGACATGCACGGATGAGCGCCTTTCTGCCCTCAGTTAAGGTGTCGTTTCATCACGAAACTTTAGCATATGTTCACCTAGAGCATGTTTTGTTGGGGAGACGCAAGAAAACTGTAACGGCTATCCTCGCCACTGTAGGAGAGACAAAGGGAGAGTAGCCCGAGTCGGTCAATACGAGTTGAACAACCGATGGGTCGTTCCGTACAACCCCTGGCTTCTCCTCAAATACAACGCGCACATCAACGTGGAGATATGTGCTTCCATCAAGAGCGTGAACTATCTTCTCAAATATGTGAACAAGGGACACGACTGCGCTAGCATTGAAATCAAGCAGCCAGTTGAAATCGAGCGACCTGAAGCACATAGTATGGGATGAGATCAGCACGTTCTT
>CAJPEV010005567.1:0-14304 GCA_905338385.1 Darwinula stevensoni
GAATCTCGCTTGGAATAAAATCGTCACGTTGGAGCCCGGAGCCATCACAGGTAGGATCCCCAGTCCTCGTCCAGCCCCCTTCCCCTTCAGATCGTGGATGCGATTTTCCCCAAATGTCTGTCGGGCCAGATTAATAATTTCCTAGCTCCGAATTCGGAGATGTGGGGATGATTGCGGTATCTACTGGGTCCTTCAGCATTCCCCATTGTGCGCACCGCTGCGTCCGGGGAATTCAAATTTGGCCCCTGTCTTCTATTTCAGTGGCGGGGTGGGTGCTGGATGAGAGGGCGTGCAAAATCAGTGTGTTTCCTACAGACATCGATTTTTAGTTGTTGGTTTCCGCTAATTCGAGTGCACAGATTCGGTACATTCGATTCGTTTCCATAACAATTTCCTACACCATCTGCCGCTAACCAGGACTTTCATGGTGACTGCAGTAGGCGAAACTTTTCTTCGTATTCTGAGTAATTCGAGCGGATGGAAGTGAACAAACATCGAACGAGACTCCTGACTTGAATTTAGGAACGTACATTTCAACGAGGAAAATGTTGTTGCCCTATCGATTTTTTTTTTTACTTCTTCGAGAGACGTAAACCTAGATCGTTTTCTCCGCCTCATCCTAGGATTAATTTTTTTTAAGTCCTTGAAATTCGGTTTTTGAGTTACGCCTTGCAGATTTCAATCGGCTGGGCATGAAAGCACAATAATTTCTCTCATTAATCGCTTTCCTCATTTGCCCGAGAACTCCAGGGTTCATGTACTAGCCGAGGTCGTACGTTTGAAAAATTTTCAAATTATTAATATACCCTCCTCTGAGATCACAGGTCGTAGGAAATCCAAAATTAGTTGGCCTCGAGGCCTTCAGGAATACGACTTTTCGAATGGAAAATGTCTTAAGTGCTCTCCGAAAGTGTCTTAAAGTCAAAGGGCACTGAGTCCCACATTTCAAAAGGTTCTGAGGCTTTCGTCCTTCTGAGCAATGTTTGAAATTTGATTAAAATTAACGATGAACAGATGAGCGTTTTCTCAGGTTTCCCAGTTCGACGCCTCGTTCCTTTCGTTCAATCGGCCAATAACTCAATATTGTGATGAAATATTTTTTACAGTGCATATTGACTCCAAAATGTTCACAGAATTATAATCTACTATAGCAACCGGTATATTTTTATGGGTATTTTCGTAAAAAGAAAGAAGACATTAAAGTTCTGGGAGATGCTATGTTAATGTGTGGTCTGAATTGACCTCCAAAAATGTAAAATTCTATGCGACACCGATCAATCTTTGCATAATATACTCGTAGAAAAGGGACCTTTTTTTTTTAGCAATATGTATCACTCAGTGGATGTGGAAATAAACTAGCCGAATTAAATACTAGAATTTACATAAGGCTATGAACATATATCACTCAATCGAAGCTGTGGAATTCCATGAGATATGCGAAGCAGGACAAACGCAATTAGGTACCTTATCATCTATGTTCCATATTTGATACATAACAGTACCAGAAACAGAAACGTGGGCCTTGGTCACGCCTATACCGCTGTCACGCTTACCGCGAATCGCACTATGGGAGTGGTCCGCCTTGCAGGTGCATGTTTCTACCATGAAATGGATTAGTGTCAGCATACCATGAAATGTATCATTCAGGTGAAGATGTTGTTTAGCTCATCTCACAAAGTCTTCAGCATGAATTGAACGATGCAAATAATCCTATTACTGGAATTTTCAGTGATACATGACTCAGTTGAGATGCAATTAGATTGAACGGAGGCGTTCTTGGCTTATCATACCAAGTCAATCACAAACCTCTGCACATTTTTTCAGTATTGTTTGGAAGTAGTAAGCGAAAAGCGTATGATGGTCTCTTGTCCATTCCAGATTTGACACCCAAAACGAATGTTGATCTACAACACAACAATATCGCCACTTTCCCGAAGGAAAGCTTCCAGTCCATTCTACAAGTCCTCTCGCGCGGGAACGGGATCCTTAACGTGAATTGTGAGCGTCACGGTTTTTCTCGCAACACTCTACGATCTCCCAAAACCCGTTATTTTGCGTCACATGATGAATGAGAAATTGAATAATACAGCCGTTCCAATATTGATTTGTCCAGCATTTTCCCCGGAAGGAGGAACACCAGCAGGGAATACCATTCAATGCGATTGTGAAGCTGGATGGTTAGCGAANATCATATCAAGGAAATTAAATGTACAGGGTGTCTCAGAAGTAGTGAACCAATGCAAATCGCATATCCTCTGCGCGATCGAAACGATCTACACGGCATTGAAAACAGAATTTTGGAGAGTTTTTTCAATTTGATATATTTCGCTCGCAGCACACGCATCATTATGAGAAGAGTGGTGACGATTTTTCTGAACAGCATTATTTTTTTAAATATGCGTAGATCGCCAACTTGGATGAGCTTAGAACGCATTCACAAGACATGTAATCAGGTCACTTTTGAGATGAAACGTGAGACATTCTTAGCCCACGATGATCGACTACAGGTAGGCTTGAACAATGAATTCAAGTGTCATATGAGCCGTCATTGTTTGAGTTGTGTTGCTCCTATTTCTGTTGTACTCCAGGAATACATGATTTCCATGGAAATGCTTATGGAAAAGGCATGTTCCTAAAACCCTCTCGAACTGATCTCATTTTAATCCATCATGTCTGTTCATGCGTCAAATAATTTCCCACAAAAATCAGCTTTCAATGTTGAAAAGATCTTTTTGATCCGGGTGCGGGGCGTCTAAAAATTACAATTTGAATTCGTTCACAACTTCTCAGACAGCCTGTACATTGTTCAAATGAATAAATGGTTCCGGATTCGAAGTGGAAAATTAGTCAAACATTTTAGAAGATGCGGATCATGCGTATTTCTTTCGCGAAAATGAGTGAAATAAAATATAGGTACATCAATTGAATGCGCGAACTACTGCATCACGGCCTATAAAGTGTCAAAGGTTTCACCCATATCTTGAACGAAGAAAAATGCTTAAGAACACTTCAGATCTGTATCTGTTCCAGTCGTGGGTTCGAGAGGATGCGAAGAACCTCATGAATTCCTGAACGGATTTGTGCGAAAGTCTTGCTCAGGTGTTTTCACGAGGTGAGGAAAAAAATTTCCAAGATTCATGCCAAATTTGTCTATATTGTATTTGTTTAAGAAAATTGGCCTGGTACAAAATAAATATTATGGAATTTCTTTTGGCAGTGCAAGTGGAGAAGCCGACGTAGGAATCAGCACAGATTGCATCAGAGACGGCAAGTACGTGCCGGGAAGCAAAGTGGAATACAAGTGCGACGATCATTATAATATCAGGGGATCGTCGGTCCGGATCTGCACAGAGAGCGGAAAATGGACTGGTCACATCCCCTTCTGCGATCCGGGTGAGTCTCGATCCTCCACCGCTCCGAGGTAAATCCACCGCACCTCAGCATGCAGCCCTCCTCCCGACCTAGAATGTGGGAAGAGGCTGTTGGTGACGGGGTTGTCGGCTGGGGGCAAGCCGTCGAGTCTCGGAGAATGGCCATGGCAGGCTGCCATTTACGATGTCGATAAGAAACTCATCGTTTGCGGAGGGGCTCTCATTTGGAAGCAGTGGGTTCTCACGGCAGCTCATTGTATCGCATATGGTGGTTCCTCACGACCTCGGCCTCAGAATGACTTCCGCGTTTATTTGGGGAAACATTATCGGAATGATTCATTGGACGATAACTTCGTCCAGCAGAGAGAGGTCACCGAGTTATTGTTATATCGCTCCCGTATCGATATTGCAGCGTTACATGATGTAAATTAATACAGTTCGTTTCCAGGTATCTGTGATCGTTTCATCCAAAGACTTCAGCATTCATAACTTCGACTCTGACATCGCCCTACTGAAACTGACCGAGCCGGTCCAGTTGACGGACAGAGTGCAGTTGATCTGCATCCCGAAGAATCTTCAGATCACAGAGAACAACCTCAAGGATGGAAACATAGGATCGGTGAGACTTAGTTTCATTTCCGCTCGTTCCCGAAAGCGTCAGTTTCTCGACATCGGCGCGGTTTCACGGCAGGTGGCGGCTTGGGGTTTGAGCAGTTCGGATGTCCTCAGCGAAGAATTAACGAAAATACAGATCCCGGTGGTAGCAAATAATATTTGTCGTCGGGATCTCATTTATCTCCCTGGCAATCCTGACACCTACCGCACTCTCACCGTCAATCAATTCTGTGCTGGGCAAAACAGGACTATCTCTGAGACAGGTATGGCCAAGAGGCGGGTAAATGCCTCTAAGGAAATTGATATTAAGTCATTTAGTAATTTTCCGTTCGTGCATTATGTCCTCGTGATTCCATCCCGATCAAGAAAGGACGTCTGCATCTTTTTGCAATACGTATTTAAAATATGGATGTTTTTGTAAGAGGACTTATAATAGTTTCTCTACCCAGATTTTATCTTCTACACATAAATTACTGTTTAAATGAACATAATTTCTTTATTTTTTGGTGGTGGTGGACCATCCAATAATTCATTTTAGCTATTCATCTACACCNTCACCATCTCGGCAAAAAGGAATGCTCCAAGAGGCGGGGTGGCGAATATGGGATTTTCACCAGGGTTCATCGGTGAGGCCCTCGCTTTTCCTTCTATCCATTTTTCTATGGATTCGCAAGTACAGATCCATCTCATCGATCGTTGTTGGAACATGAGTCTTCATGTCCCTTTCTCAGATACGTCGAGTGGATCGAGACGGTGATCGGGTAAAGACTACGATGGTCATCTTTTCCTACTTCAGCCACATCTGTAATTCGTTCCGGACGGGCGATGTGCAAAAGTCGGAAACATTTTTTAATGGAGAGATACAACGGTGTGACTTACTTCTAATAAAAAGATGACATTGTACTCTATTTAGAAAATATTTTCTTGACAAGTTTCCGTACAATGAACAGGTTGCATGCGCATAAGGCAACGTGCAGAAATTGATTTCCTTGTTGCTCTCCTTCTTTGAAGTACACATTACATTTTTGTTATCTTCACGGATCTTTTTTATTTTTCATAAAATATTTCGGTTGAGGAACCGAAATTCGAAATTGGATCCTTAAACGAACGATGCGTCCCATTCGCGTCGGGGAAAAAGTCCGTTTCGAATATTCCGCGAAAATTTCCCATTTTCAAACGTACCTTCCTATATCGACACCTTAGGGGAGCTACCCGACACCTTTAGTTTCTGACCCGAACGGAAGAGGTCTCCCGCGAGCCCTCGAAATCCCCACAATCGTGACATCATAATGCCTTAAAGGGAGTTAGTGGATAATCTGTGGACTACAGTCCTCCCCGATGGTTCCTTTTCCTGGAAAATTTCCTCGAGGCGAAATGATGGAAATCAGCACTCGGATTCAGTCAGCCCCGAGTAATATGAAACCACGGCCAATTTTTGCTGATGGAAAAGAACTGGAAACTCATACCTCACGCTCGTGGAAAGTCTGTAATGCGAAATGCGTCTAGAATTTATTCTCGCAACGAATGCAATACCCATCCGGAATATGAAAAAGAAGCCGCACTGAAAGGAAGGGAAATTCCAGTCTCTGGGAATATGACCAATCTCTCGCATATTGCGACCTAAATTAGATTGTGGCGATAATCGAGTCTCGCCGCTAAAAGGACCACTCCATCATTCTTTGCAGCTTCTCCCGTTTCGGACGAAGTGGTTCCGAGGAAAATCGGTTCCCAGGCTTTAAACGCATGACCTACCTTTCCTTTAAAATAAAAAGGAACACCTTGAAAACCACTCACGGGCTCATGACTCTTTCATGACATTTTGAATCAGAGAATCTACCATGGAATCCATCACGGTCTCCAGCAGGAAGTCATACAAGGAAATTATCACTTTCCTGACCCACACGGACAAATACGGACCTGCAGAAGCAGAGCCGCAGGACGAAATCAACGACATTAATTTCGTTCGATCTTACATTAATAAAGCCGCGAAATGAAGATCGATGACCCACCGATACGGCAGAGTCATATCGGAAGGAGACACCCGTTGCTTGCCGAACTGGCTCGCAAATACCTGCGAATTCACGGAACTTTCGTCCCATGTGAGCCTCTCTTTTCGGGAGATGGATTTTTTGCAAACGAACATGGTTTGCAACAGAGATCGTCGATATGTTACCTCTTCTAGGTTTGAACAACAAACTATCATGATGTCATGCATTCGAGATCATGTCTGAATCATTACCAAAATAAAGAGGTTTTATCCTGAAATAAATGCGCCGTTAACACCCCCCCGCGATTGAACCCTGGCGATATCGCGATATCAGGCGATATCGATACATTAAAAACCCATATCCCACAGACCTATGTAAATTTAATGAAGGGATACTGGGGAAACGAGGAAAAAGACAGGGAGAAGACCCTGTAGGGAATGGAACTTCTCGGTAACGATGAGGGCCATGCTTCGCGTGCATCATCTACATTTTTCTGAGTGTCAGCAACCCACAACGTCACATCAAAGGAAGATACGTTAAGATATTTAAGGCAACGATCGTCTTTTCCATACACTCCTCCCATGGAAAAGTACGGGAACGACAGTTTGACGTGATCTTCTTTGAAAGCCATGACGAAGAAGTTTTAAATAATCGCGTCAGTGAGTAATGCTTGAAGAAGTTATTTTATTTTTCCCCAAGACGGAACACTGAACAATGAGGGTAGGTTGCGAAATGATTCCATCTCAAATCAGCCAAAGGCTAGAGCATGACCCCCTCAAATATTGACGAACATTTATTATGTGGCACCCCTCATACCCAAAGTAAGAATGCACAATTTTGACTTCGTTTATGGCACCGTTTTGGCACAATAATTCGTGAAGTTTTTGTGAAATTTCAAAAAAGAGGCACCTCTTCATTCTCATGTGGGCCGACAACTTTCTAGTCAAAATGAACGCAGCAAACACCATTGCTCTTTAAAAACGTTTGACTTTTAAAGTTCCTTTATGTAATTTTTTCCTCGAGGCGATACTGAATAAAAGAAAAGCCATGTCAAATTCGACCATTTTTGGCACATTCAAAAACGTCACGTTCATAAAACCCTATCATAATATATGTATTTGGAATCAGCTGAAGATCTAATGATGTTTGCCCCTAACAAATTCCTTTTGCTCCGGCCTCTCACTGATTTGAGATAGAATGATCCGATAATGAAATTCGACGTTTCCCACAGTATTTCAAGTGGAGAACAGAATTTTCGAAGAATACACTTAATCAATTAAGGAATTCACAAGTGATACAGAAAAATACTTCTTTTTTTTTTACGAGAAACCACCTCCGATGAAAAATTGGAATTTACGCGATGATGAGAGGAGAGCTCTCCTGCTAGCTCTAGCCAGAGGGATCGATTATGATATCGTCCAGTAAGAGTATGCTTAGTGAGAAAATAGGAGACTTGTTATCTACTGAGAAGCGGAACTCTCTTTTCCACGTTTTAGATGAAAACTCCATATCTTTTACCATGTCTGGAATTTTCTGCAAAATTTTTTCCAATGTGGAAAGTGTCCGTCGTCTACAACGAGGAAAGTGAAGTCGATGTTAAGCAGGAACCATATTTCCTATTTTCTCACGCAGAAATTCTCCGATTGTCGGGATCGTTTTTCCCCCTTAAAGTGGGTCATTTTCGCGCCTTCTAATGACATTTCTCTTCTAATTTGGAGGTCCTTAAATGGCATTCTTCACTCAATGAAGCATGGGTGCCCTCATTAATCTGATATATTTTATTTGTGAGAGAAGCGCCGTAAAATATTTAATAATATATTATTTAGTATCTCTCAAGGAAAGTTGAAAATACATGCGCCTGTTCAGTGCATTATTTTGGACGGAAATTATCGAAACCGGTGGACCTCGGTCGTTGAATTTCTGTTATAAAGGTTTCATAATGTTGCCTTAATCATCCTGAGCATGAACATCTATATATATATTATCTACTATGGTCGCGCCTGCGGCGCTCCATTACCTTAGCTAGTGATTAATTCATTTATTTTTTGCGAAATAGGAAACACGCGTTTTAAAAAGTCTTAATTGAAATACGTGACATATGGGGACGAATGCCCTCATTTTTATCAAATCATTACTTTGATTATTTCCAGAGTGCCTAACTTGAAATCTTTTCATGTGTCCCTTTTTGTAAGGGTGGAGGATACATTTTGAACCACTTCTCTCCTATAACCTACACTAAGGAGACATATTTCAAAAATAGGATTTTTCCTGTACACAGTCATCAAACAGGGACTTCCGAGCGAAGTTTAAAATTTCTGTCTCTGATCCGTTGCATCAAAAAAAGTCAGGAAAATGGGACTGAAAAAAGTGTCCCAATGTGTTTTAACGAAAAATTTAATTATTCTGAAATGCAGACTCAGGGAACTCCATGCCATTCAGTTTCAGCCTTTCATGTTTCCTCTTTTCGCTTGCGGAAAAAAATTGTATTTGGAAAAGCGACACTCCCATAAGATGTGCTCTGAGGAGAGCACACCAAAAGTTGAATTTTTCCTTAAATCAACATCAAGTCCGTTATGCGTGCGGCGATTGCTACTTTTCTATTTCTGCCCGATTCGCTGGGATATGAAAAATTCTGTGAAAACGTTACGTTCCCAAAAAATATTCCCCCCAAAATATTTTGGAAATATAATCTTTTCTTTACTCACATATCCATCAAGTTCTTTTTTAAAAGTTTTTTAAAGTTTACACTTTATAGCGCTCTTTGTTTTGCTGGATGGAGAAAGTAAGCCTTTTACGACATATATATGTGCCCTTAGGCGTTTTAACCGATAAGTATATTTTTTTTAAACCGAAATCAATCCTGAGAGAACTACATGCCCACAAATTTTCAACCTTATACGTTTGCCCTGTCGCTGGAAAAAATATATATTTGGAAAAGCCGACGCACCCCAAAGCTATGCCCGGAAGGGATGCACAATGAAAGCTGAATCCCCCTTCAACTCAATAGCATCATATCACTTACACGTGTGCCAAGTTTCACCTTCCATTTCTGTCCAATTCGCCAGGACAATTTTTTTTTTAACCATCTCCCCTTGAAAAAATTCCCCAGGGGATGTATCAAGACTTATGGTGACATATATGGACGCTTAAAATCCCTGTATTCCAGACACCAGTGTCGCACTGCATTGAGCGATGCAGGCGCTCACTTGCGAGTAACAAGGCAACTCTCGCCTTCTCGGTTATCCTAGATATGGAGGGACGAGAGTGAAACAACAATATTCCGTGAAAATTGCCTCCACTCCCTTTCACGAGGTTGATTTGAAATTTCATTTCTCAAAGGCATATCCTCGAATGGAAATGAAGAGTTCTGTCGAAACACCAAGTTCATATCTGGAAGCGTATGGCCTGTGGAGCTGTCACACACATACACACAAGCAAAAAGAAAAAAAGAACCGTCTCTCGACCTAGCTAGCGGACAGGATCGCACACGCTATATGTTTACCCTCCGTACCTCCGTTCTCCGGTTTGAAAAGCTAGTGCCAGGTAAACCTGCTGCAAACCGGTTCAAGATTCAAGGTTCAAGATAGTGATATCAAGAGGCGATTTCACCAATTTCGATATCACGTGTCGAAGTCGAGCGTTCCTTAATGTTAGGATAGGCCTAACCCTCTTAAAGCTACATATATATATATTTTTATATTTTTTTTTACTACCATAGTTGCTTACTGTCTAGTAATGTCAACATTGCCCCCCACCTTTTTGCCAGTCCATGAATGCATCCAGTTTCTTCTTAAAGATAGTCACAGCGCGGGGCAGCCACTACTTCGTCATCTAACGCATTCCACGTGTTCATCCAGAGATCCATCAAGAGATGGTCCATTAGTATGCTCTCCATGATCTTCCCTGGGTACTCGTCAGACTTACCGGCCTGTAATTTCTTGGATGACTCTTTTCGCTCTTAAAGATCGGTACGACGTTTGCTTGTCTCCAGTCCTTAGGTACTTCCCCGCGCGAAAAGCTGCTTTCGAATATAATTCTTAAAGGAATCGATATTTCTCTCGCGGGTTCCTTAATGACTCTCTTGGGAATCCCATCGGGGACGATCGCCTTGCCCACCGCCAACTTCCCTATCGATTCACGATCGTCTCGTGATGGAAATATCCTCCATGCGCGCCGAGGTCACCTCCTCCAAAGTCGGTGCCGAGTCGGATTCCACTGTGAAAAGGGAAGCGAAGAACTCGTTAAGTATACTGGCCGTATACTTATCACTTGCAATCAACTCCCTATTTTCGGTCATTAGTGGCCCGATCGACTATTGAGACCTACCACTAACATACTGATAAAAACTCTTAGGGTTCTTCTTAGCATCGCTAGCCAGCCGTTCCTCGACCTCCCGTCTCGCAGACATAATTTCCCGCTTCAGTGTCTGCGTGATCCACCTATATTCCTATCTGATAATAGTCCGTGCTATCTCCCGTGCGCTTGTACGCATCCCATTTCCGCTTTTCTTTTTATCCCTGATGAGAGCTTTGATTTTACCCGGAAACCAGACCGGTTGCTGCCCGATTTTATGGATTTCTTGGGGATTCATTCCTCCATAAAGCCCTGCAATAACGTCTTGAACGCCCCCTATTGCTCCTCTACCGTCAGCCCACGGAACCGCACCTCCCAGTCGATGCCAGAAGCGCATTCTCGAAATTATCCTTCTTATACAAACCTTCCACGGTTTGGCGTTACTCTTCGTCCGCTTGATATTCCACGTGATCGCGCAGTGGTCCGAATCACCCAAGTTATCCTGTACCCTAACGTCTAGTGCCAGATTGTCGTTCGTCGCAAAAACTAAATCCAATAAAGCTTCCTCGCGAGTCAGTTCATTTACGTACCGAACGAGAATTACGTCCTGAACCGCAACGAGAAATTCCCAAACCCTTTCGCACCCCACTCGCGGCACCGACCAATCTATGTTTGGCATGTTAAAGTCTCCGAAGAGCAATACCTGCTTCGAGATCTCGCCGATCCTACGCACGAGTGCAAAATAGGCTGCTTCTTCCTCGAGAGAAGAGTTAGGGGGCCTATAGCAAATTTCTAGAGTGATCTTTCCAGTTGCCCACCGATCTCGCACCATAAGTGTTCGATTGCTCCGCAGTTAGCCGAGGTGAGATCTCCTCTGACGCGAAAGCCCAGTTCGGTTTTATCGTACAACACGACTACTCCACCCTTTCTGCCGAGCCTATCCTTCTGCAAGATGTCGTACCCTTCGATCTCGAATTCCTTATCCGAAATGTGAGAATCACCCCAAGTCTCGGTTATTCCGATGACATTGAAACCGTTGTTCAGTGCCCTCCCCCTGAGCTCGTCTATTTTATTACGTGAGCTGCGTGCATTCGCATAGAAACACTTGACTCTTCCATGCCTTTCCTACACAGCAGTACGCGGTGGTCTAATGCTGCTCGTAGTGGCTGTCCCTTGTTTGTGATCCCTTGCCCCCCCCCCCCCATCTACAACCCTAAAATATACTAATTTTCCTCCATGATAGCCAATCTCTCCCCAGCCTCTCCCCAGCGACTGAGACCATTCAATACGACGCTTTCAGTAGTCGTGAAGGGGCGAGACAATCCTATGAATTAGACATTTCCGTCGGCGAATCAAACATTAAGCATTGCTCATGATTCGTGGATTGACGAGGTCGGAACCGACAACAAACGCTAAGTTAGTAATTTCTGGATCTCCATTGGCTTTGCCGTGCCGGCATCGTTTCCTATGTTCATATTTCTTGTTACACCGATTTCAGGGTTCTTCAAGTTATTCAGTACGAAGCGTTGGCTGTCGCCTTCAAGTAATTTCATTTAAAAGGGAGATAGTATATCTCCAAAGGTGGTAGGGATGGTGACAATGAGTTACGATCAAGACCTGTTCTTGATCGATAAAAATGGATCAACAGGCTTGATGCCTAAAATAGATACAGATGTACGGCACATAATGGGAAGTAACTTGACTGAGTAATTAATATGCCAATGACTCCAGGAGTTTCACCAGATTGGTTTAAATGGATATTGCAAATTAGTTATTCAAAACCCTAGATAATGGAGCGCCGAAGGTGCTACCAAAGCGAGTTTCAGGTGGAAGGGCGAACCCCGAAGGGTGTTTCCCCGACGGGCGATCAAACTCGCTAGTATTAACCCTTTATAGGACAAAACACTGGGAGCGGAAGAAAAAAACTGAAAATGCGCTTGTTGGTTCATCTAGTGTTTTATTTAACAGGGAAGCACAAATTATAAATTTCACACTTCAAAATATGCAAATTAGGATTGTAATCTTTTCCCCAGTGCAATTGCAGGGAATGTCACTAGTCACAATGGATATACAGTATCCATCGAATCTAAATATATTATTTAGATTTGATGGAACTTTGCAAAGTATGTCTAACATAAAGCACCATCACAAGCACTGCAAATTTTGTTACATCTTTTCGCTCTATTGACATATCTTTTGATCTTTTCTACATGTACTGCAAGGCGCACAACGTCTGAAAGTTGGGACTACTTCTGGTAGATGAGAACCAACATTTACCATTCTCACACTATTTTTAACAGTTTTCGTGCCAGATGGACTGTTTCGCATTCTTGCGTAATCACTCATTGGATCAGGGCCTCTCCTTTTCTTGTTAGACGGTCCCAATTAGCTCATTCACCAGTCTCGAACGAAAATTGAGGTGACTCATATGGTTTCCTTGTTTTTACCGTCTCCATATGCAGAATAAAGCTATTTACTATCACACAATCCATGAAGTAATAAAACAGTTTTACCCACCATCTTCTTGACTTTCGACATACACGAAACAGCTAGGTACTGATCAAATCTACAAGCTATCTACTCCGCCCATATATGTATTATAGTCTGCAACTGATTGAGGGCACCTCACTTCCTCGCGTCTTCCTTTTGAATTTCTATGCAACACAGTATTGTGAGAAGTGTCATGCATGTTGCTCAGTACACATACAGACTTCTTTACACGGTAGAACAGGAGTCACTGTCACTTTCCTCATGAAATTGACAAGATGTAATAAAATTAGATGCAACATCATTTTGGCAACCCATCCCTTGTGTTGTTGTAGTTAGGCGTTTCAATGGACAAGTTGTCGTTTGCATCTGAATCACCTCCAACATCAGAACAAATTTACAAGAAAGTGAAGGAAATGAAAAACTCTACATGAATTGATGAAGTGTTCTACAGAACTCTTCATCAATTTCAGCTCCTTCAGGAAGCTTCATTACATCTGCATGTCTGAGTGTCATTTTCCTGTCAACTGTGAGCAAAAAGTATTAATACAAGAGAAAAAGGGTTCAAATAATTTCAAAATAGTTACTAACCTAGAACATTTAAGAATCATGGGCAGTGCAATGATTGAGTCGCAGAAAAACTCAAAGCTAAAAACCAGTAAAATATTTCAATCAACTATGGAAATATCACGTTCCCGTCAGACAGTGCTACAATAGCTACAATTCATAGTGCTACAATTCATAGCATTAGCGAGAAAGGGATGCCCTGCTACGTGCATGTGAGTAGGGAGGTGGGAAACTATTATCCCAGTAACCTATAAAGGGTTAAACAGGGAGGCATATAGTCGGGAATCATAGGGTATTTCATTCTATGACGATATTCATTATTTTTCCTCTCCTTCCAGGTAAATAATACCTGCAATGTTAAGAAAAGGCGAGAGGGTGTAATTAATAATAAATAATGAATCTTTAGGAATGATTATAATTTCAAGAGTTAATGTTGTCCAATGGTGAATGGTATGATGCGCGACTTTTCAGCCACTGTATATAGACGATCGGGAGTGAGTGAGTGACTGACGCTAATTCTAACTATATTCTAGAAATGATAAGAGGCTGAAACTTGGAACACAAATTGCCGTTAGATTGCTGACTCCAGAAAAAATCACAATTTGGAGAACATGCCCTGGTGGCACATTTCGAGGGGGGGGGCCTGATTGATGAGCCTAGCCCTAACCCTAATTCCGTGCACTTTGCATCTGTTATCCTTTTCCTCAACCAAACGTCATTAGTATTAAGCCATATGTATCCGAAACCCAAGGTTCGACAAGATACACGATTAAAACGAGACAAGGCTTTCCAAATGTTACTATTGCAAACTACTTTACGTACTTAAAGAATTTCATGAGATCCTATAGAAAATTTTTCGCCCAGGTAGGGTAAAAGGCCCAGTGATGGTTAGATGGATGAAGGTTAAGAAGGGGCGATCTCATCCAGGCTTTCGAGATAATTAAAGGAATAGATAGTGTCGAGTGTGGTAGGTTTTTCCAGTT
>CAJPEV010005568.1:0-14295 GCA_905338385.1 Darwinula stevensoni
TGGGATGCAGAGTTCAGAAAAAATCCGACTTTGGAGGTACATGCCCTAGGCGTACAACATTTGTGGGGAGAAGTTTTTAAATATATATTTTGACGGATGAGGATGGCATCGAGAGAGTGGACTGGATGTCCCTGGTTCGGTGGTGTAGTGGTAGCACACCTGACCGGCAATCATGAGGCCCGGGTTCAATTCCCGGCCATCCCTTGGCTTTCTTTCGGGCTCTCATGCCTTCCAAGTCCCGTAAATCATTCCCCCTCCGTAACAATGTTTTTGCTTGAGTAAAACGGAGAGACATGGAAAGCTGAAACCTGGCTTGGAGGTTCGCGAGGTTCCTACCAAGACGATGAGTTCAGGCAAAATTTTAAATTTTAGATCCATGCCCTTGGGGCATATTTTTGGGGGCCGACGTTTTCAAGTAATTTTTTTTTGTCCTGGCGTATTGAGATGGTGTGGAAAGATGAAACTTGGTACATAACTACCTATCGGGATGCTGCGTTCAGAAAAATTCAGACTTTGGAAGTAAATGTCCAGGGAGCACAAATTTCAAAGGGAGATGCTTTCAACTAATTTTTTTACATCAGTTAAACTGATGAACATGGAAAGCTGAAACTTTGCATGAAAGTGACTACTGAGACAAGGAGTTGAAGAAAAATGTTAAGTCTCGATACATCCCCTGGGAGAATTTTTTCAAGGGGCGATGTTTTCAATGAAAAAAATTTTGTCACAGAAATGGAAAGGTGAAAATTGGCACACATATAAGTGACTGAGCTGAGGGAGTATTCAGCTTTAATGGTGCATTCCCTCCGGGCATAGCTTTTGGGTGGGTCAGCTTTTCCAAACATGTTTTTTCACCAGCGAAAAGGGCCAATGTATGAGGTTGAAACTTTGTGGGCATGTAGTTCTATGAGGATTGATTTCAGTATAAGAAAGGTACATTTTTATTAAAACGCCTCAGGGCACATATATTGCAAAAGGCGTATTTTCTTGAATTATCCAGCAAAACAGTTGCGCTAGAAAGCGTAAACTTGGCAAAGAAGAACCTGATGGATAGCTGAGTAAAAAAAAATTCTACTTTTATTATATATAGATGATCGTGAGTAGCTGACTGACATAAGTAGCTATTCGCGTGCTGAGTTCAGGAAAAATTATACTTTGGTGATACATGCCATAGGAGCACACCTTTTCGGAGAACATACTTGGAAGGTAGTTCTCGTTGCTTCAATCAAATAGAAACATGGAAAGCTGAAACTTGGCAAGAACGTGACTGCTGATGCACTGAGCTCGGGGAAAATGTCAAATTTCTAATATATTGGAATTTAGGGAGGGATACTTCTTGGGGACGTTACATTTTCAAAGAATTTTTCATATCCTGGCGAATCGGGCAGAAATAGAAAAGTAGCAGCTGCCGCACGCATAACGGACAACGGCAAATTAACATCAATCGAAAATCCTGTTGATGTCTTTTTATCTTGAGAAAAATCAATCGAAATACGAAAATTGAGAGAAGTATTTCATCTCGATTTACCGATTTCTCTGAGTGTAGACGATCCGCGGATTGATGAATGGCGGGCTAAAGGAGGGTTAGGCTAAACTAAGGAACAAAGCTGGGGCAACATTAACCCCACTCCTAGGGTGGAGCTAAGATGTTCCCTCAGTGATGAGAAGCCTAAATTTATGGGAGGACGACACGCCCTATTGTAATCGCGATAGGCTGTATGATGGCTGGTACGCAATAACGTATACAGCTGATAAAATATATGTTTTGGGGAGTATCAAATGATAAGTTTAATGGGTTGGCCATATGCAGAGACATTTTATACCTATATGATAGGGTATCATGATTATGATGATAGGGTATCATGGTTATGATGATAACGAGCGACCAGGGTGGATTGCAGTGAATTTTGCTAAACCAATTATAATGTGAACCGACACATCTTGTGTCGAGCGTAGTTACTCTGGGATAAATTAAATCCCGTAGAGTTTTTCGCATCAAGCCACGGCAATCGAAATTCAAGCACTAGTCTGGTAAACGGGGTCATATTAGTATCAGTAAATAATCATGCAACACTCTGGTCAATCATGTGAGCAGATAAACATGACATTGTTCCTGGGCGCAAGACGATGGATAAGAGGTTGTCATCAGGAAAATTTACGAATACCTATGATATGTATTTTATACCTATCAAAATAGGTCTCACGGCAGATACCTATAAATTGTTCTTGCATATGGAACCTAACAATTTATAGACCTATCGCCTGATACCTACCATGATATCTACCATGTGATTGGCCATCAAATGATAAGTCTTGCGTACGGACCACTGTCAGGACTTCTTTTGTGGAACTCTTTGAAAAGAAATTACAGAAGATATGCAAGTGCTAAGTCCCGAACATCGGGAATCGTTCCAATCCTTATACTCCGTACGCCGTACGATAATGATGAATTTTCGGTGCTTTTGCTTGTCCGAGCAGACTGTGCTGCATTTACTGTGTTTTTCACTTGAATTCGACACTCATGCATGAGGACCGTCCTATGCATGTGTGTCTGAGTCAAGGGAAAAATTGTCTGACTCAAGCGAAAACCACTGTACTACGGTTTATGCAACTCCAGGAACCCGAGAATCGAAGGGACTGCCTTGCACCAATAGATGAATCAATCCACCAATGTGTGAGGCAGCTGTCTGTCCCTCTGAATGAAGTTTTCACGCTTTGACTGAATCGTAATTTTAGATGGGCTAGCGGTATGCATTACTAACACCGTTCAAAATTCAGTAGCAAGAAGGCGTCCGATCCAGATGAACCGCAAAGAGAGGCCTGACGTGCAAAACTGGAATGCGCATGCGCAGTGGGATAGAGGATCAGGATCCCTGGAGAACAGGGTTGTGAGATTGCTGGGGAGAAGTGAGAAGGTGGGGTTTGCTAACCACAACATAATCTTCGATTCATCCACCGACAGAGGAGGATTAATTTAGCCCTGGGCTATTTAACCCCGAGGAGAAGTTAGCCCAGGGCTAACTTAGCCCTCCATTCATCAACCGACCCTAAATGCCTCCACCTTCCTGCCAGGGAATGGAATCCGGCGTGGTAGAACCATGGGGGCTGAGACTCAAAGAACTGTTGCAAGTAGCATTCGAGGTCTTTCTGATCGTCGATCTTATTCTCTTTGAGGCGGTTCTGCAGGGTGCGGAAAAGGTAGTAGCCCGACGGAACAAGGTCCGGGGAGTACGGTGGGTGCGGCAGAATCTCCCATCGGGCGAGGAGTTTGAGCCGGATCATCTTTGCTGTATGCGGCCGGGCATCATCATGGAGGAACAGCACTTTGTCGCGCCCCGGCCGAGCCATTGAGATAGTTTCTGGCTCAATCTCTCCAGTCGGTCGCAGTAGTAGGCCGCCGTGGTGGTGGTGTCGGGAGGAAGCAGCTGGAACATCACGACACCTTTAACGTCCCACCATACTGAGAGCATCACCTTGCGGAGGTGCAGGTCACATTTTGGCTCTGGCTGCGGCTCTTCATCGGCGTCTACCCACTGACGCTTGCGAGTATGGTTAGCGTACATCACCCATTTCCCATCCCCCGTGACGACGTCGTCGAGTCAGTCAAAGCGTCGTCGGCGGGAGAGAAGTGCATAGGTGTCGGAACGTTGGTCGAGGCCCTTCCGCGTCAAAGCATGGGGTATCCAACATTCCGAGCTTCGAGACCTTCTCGATCGTGGACAGGCGGTGTTCGATGGTGGAGTGGGAGCACCCGAGGACAGCCATGTCACGAGTGATCATGCGTGGATCGGCTTCCACGAGTTGTAGGAGCGCCTCAGCCAACTCCTAAGGGCGTCCCGACCTCGGCTTGTCTTCGACACTATAGTTGCCGGACGTGAAACAAGCGAACCAATTGAAACACGTCTTCCCGCTGATGACTCCTTCCCAAAACGCTTGGCACAGACGGCGATCGGCGTCGGCAACCTTCTCTCCCAGACGGAACTCATAGAGGAGGCAGGTGCAGAAATGGTTACGGTCAAGGTCGAACTTCTGGCTCATACTTGGCGGTAAGGGATAGAAAATACACTGAACCTGCACGCAAGAAGGGAGACTATTTATAGGCGAAATAGGAAAATTCTAGAAAATTCGTGAGGTTTCCTAATGAGAAAAGGCGAAAACTGCAAGAACTTTCCAGTCAACCCAATACATCCCTCCCCCAGGAAGGCTAGTAGAGAACTGACAGCACAGCTTGCGGACATGACACCCCACCCAAGACTCAGGTCGTCTGCGCATGCGCATTGAGGTCCCTGACCTGGAGTACTAAGGAGGATTCGGGCCTTCACCTCTGTGACCAAAATTTGAAGTCTAAAACTTGCAATAAAAATGCAAATTTTGTGCAATTCGCCACAAAACGAACTCAGCCTGCATCTTGTTCATATTTACCCACTTGCCAACTTTCGCATCGATCAGGCTGATATTTTTTTCTATCTCGTCGTAGCTATCGTCGGGCAGCCGAAGTGTTGACACAAAGAGCACACTCACATGGACACAGTAACACAAGGAGAAAGTGTATTGGGTGTCAATAAAACTTTTCCGGTTGGTCTGAAGCCGGTCTGAACACTGAGGTCAGTTGCATAGTTCTGGGTATAGACAAATAGCCAAAGGTTACTTAGCACACAATACATTGTGAATTATTACTTTGCATCTGGGAGAAAAATACCTTCCTTGAAGCATTCAGGCGGAACAGAGTCAGGTTCAGAGACAATTGATTGGCTTGATTCCAAAACATATTGATCCTAGACAATGTCTTTAGAAGGTGGCTTTGAAACGTTTTGAATTGTTTCCCATGACTTCCAGGCGTCAACTGCAAGCTACCAAATCAGTGGTATGCTCGAAAGAAGCATTTGAGCTTCCAGTCAGTTCACCACATCACGTTTTTAATTTCCATTCCAGGTCTCGGACCTAATACGACGGTTCAGCTGACGAACAACGATATCGTTGTGTTGTCTGAGGAGAGCTTCCGCCCAATGCTGGAAATCCTATCTGCAGGAGATGGAGTCCTCTTTCTATATGGTGAGTTTCATGGTTTCGTTCTATTGAGTAATATTTTAGGTTAATCCATCTCTTCGTTCATCTGCTTCTTTGCTCTTTCCGTTGCGTCCCTATTCCAGGCAATCCCATCCGATGCGATTGTGACATTGCATGGCTGGCTCTCAATCATCAATTTATCAAGAGCATTTCTGGGAAGTGCCGCAATGGAACCGAATTCAAGGACTTGGATTTAGAAGTTATTAAAGACTGTTGTAATCAATGTCCATACCATTGCGTTAAGAAACAATGGTCATCTTTCTGCAAGCCGGGGACAGTGTTTCTTTCAAAAGTGGATAACTGTCACTTCGATGAACTATGCTGTCAGCCATCATTTTCAACAGCCACTACAGCGACACCTGCATCACAACTAGAGAAGCCTCAGAAAGATATAACCCCTGTGTGGCACCCAAAGGAATGCCAGCGCCGCAGGAGGCTAGACCGTTGTTTACGTGGAAAAGGGGTAAGAGGGCTACCGTCCCACATTGCGTGATGCCAGGGGCTGCCCCCTCCATTCTTGTCGTCTGCTCCGTCCCGCCCTGAGGGAGGAGTGGTTTAGGTATGCAAATGAACTGTGTGTATGGTCTCAGTGAGGGATATTTTTCACTTCATACGAGGTCCCTCTTATCCGTGCGTGATTGTGTTTTTCATCGCCAGGTCACGTCTCTAGCACGGAAGAAGTTGCACGCTTGTTGACGAACGGGAATCAAAAGGGAATTATATGAAAGGAATTTAATAAAACCAGAGAGTCCATTTGCAGAGCAGTCTGTGTACGACCGCTTTAGTTCTTTGATGTGAGAATAAAATGTCCCTTTCCCTGAGAAACGTATCATTTCGACACGGATTACCGACTGAAACACCCGTTCACTGGCATCATTGCAGAACCCACGTCCTCACCCATACGTTCGTGCTTCCCAACGAGAAAAAAATCCTTTTTGTGCCTATATAACGCCCTCGCGGAGTCAAGAGGTGTTTAAGCATGAGGGGTATCTAGAACTCCTTTCGAAATGCAAGCCGAAGCAGAGGAAAACGAATATCGAGACGGCCGAAAATGAGCAAATCAGAGAGATTGCGAGTGCATACTGAATGTATTAATACCTAACAGTAATGGCACCATACCCTCTCATCAGTTGCCCAAGTTGCGTCCATACGAGTACAAGGAAGTGCTCAAAGATCACTTGGACAAGAGAGTGGGCATCAAGAAGAAGAGGTTGCTAAAACTAAAAGGAGGTTTCTTGCCGTTCGTTCTCGGGCCGATTTTATCCGTTTTCGGGGGATTGGCAGGGAGGGCCATAGGTAAAGCCGCTCGTTTGTAGCCATGGCCAAAAAAATGCTCCTTGTCTCTGAAAATATGTTAAAAGCTTACAAGCAACAACATTTGCTTACCTCTCCCACCGTGAAAAATATGACTAGAACATGATTTTCGTAATAATTTTCCTAATCCTAGGACTCAGAAGAGAATGAAAACGAAACTCAAATGTCGAGTGCTGACACTGAAGAATAAATTATGTCCTTCGTTCCCCAAAACATGAAACGAGCAGCGGTATAAATTATTCAGAGGATGAAGATGCACCCTTCCAGAATAACTTGGGATGACATGTGAAGCTTATTAATTAAAGATAAAACCGTTCCTAATACCAGCATCTTTGATCTCATTTATGACGCCGTCAACGCAAGAGGTGACAATCCAAGAGTTTTACACTGCACTAAAGGACATCAACGTCTCTGGAACGGCAATAAAAAATGGGAGCGACTTCAGCAGATGGAAATTCCAGTTTCTACTTTCTACTAGTCCACTGCAGTTCGCGCTCAGGAACGTCACAAACTTCAGAAGGATATCAAAAGTTGACACCATGTTGACATGCTCTCTTAATATCTTTCTTGAAGTTACTTTCTGATTCTGTTTTCTGTCCTGGTGGACATTTTTTGAATTGTGGCTTTTTTTTCCATCCGCGGCTATTGGTAGTTCGTTTTTTTTTTCTTAAAAAGTTAATTTAAAAAAAGTTCCATCTTTTGAATGTGTTATTCCTCGTAAAAAATTGCTTCGTGTCCATTTCTGTTTGTGCGTCTGTGTTTGTATCTTCGTCCTTCACTGTAGTCAATGAAACTTTTCGTGACGAGTGGAAATTGCATTTTTATTTTTTATATACAAATATGTACTCATGTTTAAGTTTAATATTAGGTTGTTGCAAAAGTCCTGTCGGTGTTGAATGTAACATGTTCTAATAAGACTTCCAGGCTTTGACAATTCCTGGCGAGTGGGTGGTAGGTATGGGCATATAAGGACAGTCTGTTGTATAACGAAGGTCATCTGCAACTATGGCGAATATGTGGTCGATTAGGCCTCGCTTGTTGCAAAGCTCTAAAGTTGAGAAAATAAAGTTGTCAATACCGACAGGACTTTTGCAACAACCTAATACATCACCACACAGTATGTTATCGACACTTTTCCAAGGCACGGGTCATTCAATAGTCGAAACTTCACTCGGTAAAACGTACGAATATTTTTTTAGGATGAATTCTTCAGTTTCCCCCGCAAACTTTTCGACATTTTTGTACAAAAATTCCATCGATTCTTTTATGAATGACTCAGGTGCAGAAATTTGTTCCATAACTCTTCCAATCAAAATATCCATGACCACGTCTTCCAGTTTCGACATCACCGTCCACATCACATCCTCCGACTATGAATATAAGAGTGGATTGAGCAAATCTAGTCCGAGAGTGATGCAATCATGGTGAGGCTGAGATGGGTCATCAATCCCACACCCATCACACCAATACTTTTTCGGTCATCAGTAATCATTTATAATAGCACATTCTTCACCACATACCAAGTTTCCGATGCACTGCGTAGTTTTTTGATGGTGTCCTGCATTTGTGAAAGAAGTGATATGAGCTTCTTCTTAACGGTCGACATTTGAAGAGTCATCCCCTGATGAGTCCGATGGAGGATATGAAAATACGCACCGTTGCCACACCGCCTCTATCTGTTGTCCAAAACCAATTGGTTTTGGTACACTTTCTCTTGCGTATACGTCAGTTCCCCCGAATATGTGAGGATCGGACGGCCTCGTGGATTCCAGAGACCTTATAATTGCTTCCATTTCTTTCCACACACCTTGAGTCATGTAAACTCCTCGGTGGCATTGAGTATGGTTCCCGAAGTAAAATATGAGTTCTACATCATACTCCACGCTACCTCGTAGAACCTTATCGTTGGTTATTCTCACTGTCCTAGATCTGAAAACAGAATTATGAGTTAACTAAGGTTATGCAAACGTTTTGAGTGAAAAGAGGCGAGGGAAAAGTAAATCCTTACAGCGGGCGAAATGGAGAAAAGGTGGACGTTGAGGACGTCATGGTCTAGTGTATGCCCTCCAACATGTTTTGACTAACACCAAACTGAAGTGTGAGGGAGGGGGGGAATCGCTTTGTCTTTTATAGGGTTTTATCTCTTCTCTGTCTCCTTCTCAGTCGAAACCTCCTACCACTGAACTACAGAAGATAATCATTATATTCTCATCGATGCAAATAAAAATAATAGTCTGTTTTGCTGAAATGTCAATTTAAAAAATAACATGTTGATGTCCGTTTATCTTCCTAATTCGAAGGTGATCCCTATCTTTCAGGCTTTTCAAGTAAACAGGTGGATGGATTGGGACTGGAAATTCATAATATCTTGACGGCCCTCGAGAAACAAAATAAATTAATGATTCTAATTGTCCCTGTCTCATGGTTGTCCCTATCTCATCTCATTAATGTCTCCTGGGCATCAAACCTTGCATTCCCAGCTGAAAAGCACATATTCCCAAGGTCAGGCAAGATCAGGGCAAATACGAGGTAAGAACGCCATAGACAAGCAATGATTACGCCCTCTTACTATCCCATGCCATGACCTATGGGAACTAGCTTCTCGTGATCTCATTCTCACAACATACACAAGCAGCCTGCGAGAAAAAAACAATCAGAATTGGTAGTGCCTTCAATATAATCTCACAAATTTACCTCAAGTCTACATTTACTTTAGAATTCCAGTTCTATATGAACTCACCCAGAACTTTGGGGTTAACAAGAAAGGCTTTGGGAAAGGTCTCAACTCCGAGTCGCGCACGTCTTGCGGCCTCTCTCTTGCGTGCCATCAGGGTCTTGTCCGCTCGCAGCTCCAAGGCTCCTGCACCAGGGACGAGTCCCTTGTCATCTATGGTTTTCTTCATTGCTCTGAGTCCATCTCAAATGGTATCCCTTACTTGGATTAGCGCATACTTTGCCCCACCACGGATCAACAGCATCACCGAACATTTGTTCTCGGATTCCTCCACGAACGTGAACTTCGTCTCTCCCTTCCAAACAGTACGACTCAAATCAGCCACAAGTGTTAGGCGAGGATTCTAAAATAATAACTATACATAAAAACAATGCCATTCTGATGTAGAGAACCCAAGCTAAGATTACATAAAAGAGTAAATTGAGGCACTCAAAAACAGTTTCTGGGCAGAGAATGAATAAGATAAGCTAATGTATTGCTGTACCTCAGGAAAAAAAAGGAATTCAAGAATTTAAAGAATAATTTCAAAATGAAACATAATATAGAAATACAGACAGCATTCACAGAAAAAAAGAAAAATCAGGGACTTTGTCTGACGGGGATATGCACTTCTTGTGAATTCGCGAATTTAAAAATGTGTTTCTCGAAAAGGAGGAAAGGGGATGTTCAACCTTCTTTCGAATTCGAAAATCCTGCCAGAAATGCTTCTTCCGGGATAAGACTTCGGGGGTCCCTTCGCGAAGCTCGGGGACAGCATCAAGCAAGGTCAATGACCGAATAATCGCCTGGATGAGGCGACGATATTTCACGATCAGAAGTACTGTACATAATAACCCACGAAACGGCTACTCGTCACCGATACGAGATGTTGGCAGACGAAGTGCGCCAGGTATTGAGAAATTCCGGCTTTTCTTTCAGGAACGGACTCGATGCATGCATCGTAGAAAGGACTGTGCACGGGAAAAGAAAGCTCAGATTGAGTATCATAAGTAAACAGAAAGTCCGCTCGCGACTCTACGATCCACCGTTCTCGGAGCCCGCAGGGCTATTGGCAACAATGGATGGCATTCCAGTGTAGTTCACTCAGCAGGTATCCTTTCGGACAATAAATCTCCTTCTCATCTCATCCCATCACGCCTCCTTCAAGGTCATTCCTAACACGGTGCACTATAGTGCGCGTTGAGCACATACGCTCTCGCACGCACACACGCTCTTAATGAAGGCCCCTGGTAGTTCAACACACGACTGGAGAAATTATATTCATAGCCAGAAAGGCGCTTCCACTGTTTTCTGAAACATCGTAATCTCTCCGGTCTCCTCAATACTGTAAAAGAAGTTAAGAAAATCCGACTAAAGCATAAGAAAGAGTTTCCCTAGAATGCGCGAAAAAGGGATTCCGATTCATAGCGAAAACCATGTCTCCTACTCGCTCACTTAAACATATTCATGCGGGAAAAATCGGAATCGATCTATCTGACTAAAATACGTAAGGGCGCTTCCCATTCATTACCCAGTTAATTTCAATTTATCGTCGGAATAGGTTTTCCATTAATGAAGGGAATTTTCATTTCTTCTCTTTGGATATACCTTCATTGCGTTTATTAATCGGAAACTTCCACTCGAAATACTCCTGGAAAAATCGAATTATAGTGTCGTTTTGCGACTAGTCATTATTTCCCCGAGCAATTGGTGCTAACATTATCAAGGAAAACCTGGAAGTAATATTCACTGACACGACTATGCAGTAAGTAAGAAAGTACTTCCTTCTCATTGTTTTCGATGCGGAAAAGGATATTTTGCTTAAAGGTTCGCATTTTGAATTAAGTTCTATGGCCGTAATAATTCACGACGAAGAAAAAAAATATTCCGCAAAGGAAACGAAGTGCGATTTCCGAAGTGCAAGAATTTTTTTCAGAGCATTAGGGGAAATCCAAGTTTATCCGGTACTTTCTACAATGAATATTCGGAAATTTCCAAAAGTTTTATGAAGCGGATCACAACCTTCTACTTCTTGGCGACACATATTTTCAGCCTTCTAGGAACAGGTCTCGTCTGTTATGAGACCGACAATCCATTCGAACTTTAGGAGTCTCACATTCCAAGTCGCCCCTCCTACTTGACAACTCACCTCAAGGGCACAAGAAGGCGCGCAGGAGGAAACGGACGGACATAGCCCGCAGCGAGAGAGAGCCGAGTCCAATAGGGATTGCTCCCTCCTCTGGTTCTAACTGCGTTTTACCAGTCATTCGCGTGATGAAAGCTTGCCCCGTGCGTTTTTCCCATTAATCTACGATAGTGGCCGCCTCGACTTTATCAATCCCCGGGAAGAATTCGCAGGCTTCTCGAAAGGTAACTTCTTCTTTTTCATATTACGTTCACGATTCTGGCCGCTAGCTAGGCCGAGCGATAATTGTGTGTTTGTGCGTTTGTTTGTTTGTGAGTGTGTGTGTGTGTGACAGCTCCACAGACCAAACACTTATAGATATGAACTTGGAGTTTCGACATAACTCTTCCTTACCATATAAGGATGTGCCTTTTTGCAATGAAATCTCCAAATCGGCCATCAAAAAGGAAGGGAGGCTATTTTCATTGGAAATCGGAATAAGCTCTCGTCTCGCCATCTTTCGGATGAACTTGCAAACGAGAGTTGTCGTGATCCTCGAAAGGGAACGATGGTATCGCTGAATGCAGTGCCTCCCGCCTGCTGCTGTGAAATCCAAGGATTTCAAGGGTCCATCATGATATACAGGGCGATTCTCTCAGCTCGTCGCCACATGGGTTCAGACGGGCTTTCTTAACCCTTGGAACGCCAAGATCGGGTCAAAATGACCCGATGGCCAGTCCTCCAAGGTTCCGTTGGATCGTTTCTTTTTTTGGTATCTACTTGGGAAATAAATACATAAATATCTTAAAAAGGTATGTGTAGCTTCTATTCTGAACAAAAACCATTTCTTTTTTTTGTATCTACTTGGGAAATAAATACATAAATATCTTAAAAAGGTATGTGTAGCTTCTATTCTGAACAAAAACCTCATTCGTTACGAGAAATATATATGGGTGAAAAATGACCCGATCTTGACGTTTCGCGGGCTGCAAATGATCTTGGCGTTCCAAGGGTTAAAGAAACCCATCACCCATATTTCCTTTGTTTCCATGGCTCTAAATGCAGATTTGCAGTATTGCACGAACGACGCAAGGAGGTCAGCGAATGTGAGTTTTTCATAGAGTTGGATTGTTTTTCTGTATCGCAGTTGCATTGGTAAATGGCAAAAACACATGTGTACTGTTGGGCAGCCGGGATCTTACAAAAAAAAAAGCAATATGGTGATTTGCGAGTCGTCGCTGCGCTGTGTTGCATCTTACTTTCTTTTTCTTCGCCTCCATTCCCATTCACTTTCCTTGCTCCATTCACACGATCGGGTGCCGAGGAAAATCACGAGTGGAATGAAACCTGTAGGCTTTATGCATATGACATCGCCTAAGTAGCACGTAAAAGTTTTCGAGAAAGTTCAACCACTTTTCAAAGAGGTCTTTGGACGTCCAATGTACAGGCATAGACGATCGTGACTGACTGACCGACGCTAATTCTAACCATGTTCTAGAAAGGTTAGAAATCTGAATCTTGGCACACGAGCACCTATTGGGATTCAAAGTTCAGAAAAAAATCCTATTTTGGAGGTACATGCCCTGGGGGTACACATATAGGAGGGAGAAGTTTTTAAATATATATTGTGATAGATGAGTATGGCATCGAGAGGCTTCATTGGATGTCCCGGGTTTGGGGGCGTAGTGGTAGCACACCTGACCGGCTATAAGCAGGCCCAGGTTCAATTCCCAGCCATTCCTTGGCTTTCTTTCGGCCTCTCATGCCTTCCAAGTCCCGTTACTCATTCCCCCTCTGTAACAATATATTTGCTTGAGTAAAACGGAGAGACATGGAAAGCTGAAACTTGGAATAGACGTGCCTACCGAGACGATGAGTTCAGGAAAAATGTAACATTTTAGAACCATGCCATGGAGGGATTTTTTTTGGAGGCCTCCGTTTTCGAATAACTTTTTTGTCCTGGCATATTCAGCTCGTGTGGAAAGATGAAACTTGGTACATAAGTTCCTATTGGGATGCTGCGTGCAGAAAAATTCAGACTTTGGAAATAAATGCCCTGGGAAAAAAAATTTTAAAGGGAGATATTTTCAAATAATTTTTTTGAATCTGTTAAACTGATGAACATGGAAATATGGAACTTTGCATGAATGTGGCTACTGAGACCAGAGTTAAAGAAAAATGTGAAGTCTCGATACATCCCCCAGGGGAATTTTTTCGAGGGGTGATGTTTAAAAAAAAATTTTGTCGTGGCGAATTGGACAGAAATGGAAAGGTGAAACTTGGCGCACGTATAAGTGACATGATATTATTGAGTTGAGGGAGTGTTCAGCTTTCATGGTGGATCCCCTCCAGGCATAGCTTTCGGTGGGTCAGCTTTTCGAAACATGTTTTTTCACTAGCCAAAAGGGCAAACGTATAAGGTTGAAACTTTGTGGAATGGAGTGGTGGCGTTCGGCTTCGCGTTGAGGGCGTTCCGCAGGGCTTCGTCATCGATAATTTTTGTCACCGAACAGGGTGACCGGAAAGTTCGGAGACTTGTAAAATTTTTTGTTTTTTTTTAAAGTGTGAGGCTTCATTTCTTCCACGAGTCTAGCTCTAGGCTTAATCTTTTTGCATCGCAAATATGACTCCTCCCGGTGCAGATATGGCATCGAAACCCAGCCGAGAAGCTGTGATTTACATGTTTCAGCAAGGTCATTCACCTGCAAAGATCATCGAGGAGCTGAAACTGCCACGATCCACTATGTACAAAGCCATTGCCCGCTAAAAGGAACTTGGTACAACTCAGGATCGACCCAGAAGTGCGGGGGATGCGGGGATAGATGCGGGGAACTAGAAGATTCAGCATCTCAAGCGAAACAGCTTTTGTCCAATCGTCCCTTGCGAAATGAGGATAGCCCTCCTAAAACTACCGAAGCTCAGAGGCAATTCACTTTCCAGGACTCGCCTCTTAAATCTCTTTTGCGTTTACCCGAGAAGACACTAAAGAGTGGGAAGAAAAAGGTTATTGGTGTGAAGTTTCCTTGTGCAGTATCAGGGAAAGCCCTAACCTCGTACCTGATGAAGAAAAAAGAAGACG
>CAJPEV010005569.1:0-14293 GCA_905338385.1 Darwinula stevensoni
GGAAAGGTCACAGCCGGTGGAGGAGTGGAATCACGCGGTGAGTTAAAAGGAAATTATAATAAATTTGACTCAAAAAATCAATTTTCTCTGGTTGGTGTAGCCAATAATACTGGTAGAAATGGATTGTCTTGGGATGATTATCAAGATTTTATGGGGGCAAATGCATGGGGAAATAATGATGACTATGACTATGGATTTGGGGGAGGCAATAGATGGTTTGGCGGTGGTGGCGGAGGCTCGGGACTTGAAAATAAAGTGAGTCAATCTTTTTTCTCTGGCAATAACGGTGGCTTCCCAACTAATATATTAGGAGGTGCCAATTATAATTATGATCACAAAAAGAATAGAGTTGCTTCTAGATATTTTTATCAAAATACAGGTAATGTAAAAGAAACGTTTTCTAATTCTCGAACATTCTTGCCGGATTTTTCTCTAGACAACGGAAGATATGAACTTGACGATAGAAAAAACACCAACCATAGAGCAGAGTTTGTTGTCGAACATGATATAGACAGTTTATTCACGGTGATAGCAACTTCAGATCTCGCCTTTGTTAATAACACAAATACACAAAGTGGATCATTATCAATAAAAAGAGATGCCAACCAATTGACTAGTACGTCCGAATTCAATAATGGTTCAGAACTTGAAGGTCAATTGATCAACGCTTCAATGTTGCTTCGTAAAAAATTTAAAAAGGCAGGAAGAGCTATTGGAGTTAATTTTTCATATTTGAGTACTGATGTGACCGACAATCAAACCCGTTTTTCTACCAATACATTTCTTTCATCATCTGGAGAAGTGGACAGCTTAGCTTTTCTTAGACAATATAATATCGATGATTTAAATAAATACGTGCTTAAAGCAAATGCCCTAATTAGTGAACCATTAAGCAAGAAGTTTTTTTTGAAAGTTTTCTATAATTTTAGCTCGAGAAATGAAGATGGTCAGCGTATAGTGAATGATGAAGAAAATCAAAATCGAGTGACCAATAACTTTTTGAGTAGAATATACGAAAACCAAATTCAAAACCATCGTTTAGGTACGTCATTGACTTTTTCACCCAAAATCATTAATGTCACTGTCGGTGCAGCACAACAAGTTTTCGACTTAAATGGCACTTACAGATCTCCACAAGCTGATCTATTTAGTGGTAAAGTAGACAATTCTTTTGATGTATTTATACCATATATCGATATTAACGCCAATATCAGTAGGAATACATGGATGAGTGCAGATTATTCACTCAATGTTGAAGAACCTACTATCGAAAACTTATTACCAGTTGTGGATTACACCAATCCTTTATACATCATAGAAGGTAATCCAGATCTTTTACCATCTAGATCTCATGATATTGGCACTTACATAAGTCATTCTTGGCCATCAAGCGGGATCAGAGCCAATCTAAATTTGAGTTATTCATATTTTGAAGACCAAGTTATTTACAAACAAAATGTTGATGAAAATTTAGTCACATCATCTAAGCCTATTAATTATTCAGGTGGCAATCAGTTTTGGTCAAATGCTGGAGTTAGTTTTCCTATCATAAGAAATAAACTCAAGGCAAGGTTGAGCGCTGCTTACACAGGCAGCAAAAGTTTCGCTTTGGTAAACGAGGTGTTGAATACAACGGATACTAGAGGAAAACGTGGAAATATTAATTTGGACATTACTCCATTGGATGGTGTGGCCATTTATCTATCGGCAAATCTTTATACCAGTAATACTGCTTACGATATCGATAAAACCCAAGATCAAGACATCGTCAGAAACAATTATAATGTAGAGTTTAATACAAAACTAGGCAAAGGATGGTTTTGGAACTCAAGCTTAGCTTATTCTATATTTACCAATGAAAGATTCGGAATGGCACAAGAAATTCCTATCCTAAATATGTCGATTTACAAACAATTTCTCAAAGGAAACAGAGGCGAGTTAAGACTTTCGTTGTATGATGCCTTTAACAAAAACGTGCTCATTTCTCAGACCACGTCTCCTTCTAGAGTGTTTGATTCACGTACACCATCATTGGCAAGATATGGTATGCTATCATTTTCATATAATATAAAAGGTATGAAATCGAGTGTAGAAAGGAATAATTATTGGTATTAAAATTTAAAAATAAGCAATGAGAAATAAAATTTGGTTAATACTTGCAGTCTGTATCATCTCTGGCAATTTGCACAGCCAATCAGGAAAAATTACTTTTAATCGAAAGGTTAATTGGCTTAATATTATCAAAAAACTGCCTTATCTCTCACAAGAAGAAAAAGATAGGACGATGCTAGTCTGGGGAAAAGATACAAATAAAGGTCAAGATTATATTCTTACTTATGTAGACAGTATGAGTATTTATCTTGAAAAAGAAAGTGATGAAAATTTCGGCTACAATTGGAGTGATGACCCAGATATTATATTGAGAAATCATAGTGCAAAGTCAACAAAAGATATTAGGTTTCTATTAGGCAAAAAATATCTAATAGAAGACGATATGCCGAGATACAAATGGAAAATCCTGAATGAACTAAAAGATGTGGCTGGCTATGTCTGTATGAAAGCAGAAACTAGAGACACGGTTAACAATATTGTGGTAGAAGCTTGGTTTACCGATAAGATACCTTTTCGTGGTGGTCCAGAAGGATTTTCAGGATTGCCTGGGATGATTCTTGCATTGGATATGAATATAGACGATGTGAATATAGTGGCAACAAAAGTTGAGCTATCAGAAACGCCAATTGTACTGCCCATCCCTAAAAAAATGAAAGGAAAAGCAACAACCTATCAAGATTACAACGAAAAAAAGATGAAACACATCAAACTGAGTGTAGAAGGCAAACGTAACCCGTATTGGGATGTACCATACTAAAAATTCACAAAGAGTTTAGGAAAAAAGAGATTGTTTTTTAACTTTGTCATTCATAAATAAAAAACAATTATCATGGGTAGAGTTCTTTTATACATTTGTGTTTTTTTGGTATTGAGTTCATGCGGTAAAGACGAAGATACTGGAAACGGTTCATTAGTAGATATCACAAGCAAATCTCAATTTGAGACAACTATTAATTCGGGTGTTTCAGTTGTATTTTTTCACGCTACTTGGTGTCCGAAATGCAAAGATCAACGACCTGCTGTAGAAGGATTGACAACAGAAAGTGAACTTAAAGATGTTAAATTTGGTCAAGTAGATTATGAGAAAGTTAAAGATGTAGTTACAGAATATGGCGTATTGGGTTTCCCGACTATTTTGATTTTTAAAAATAATGTTGAAGTTGGACGATTTGAGAATCCAGGTCATAGCCAGAAAACATTGAGCGATAAGGTCAAGAGCTTACTTTAATCATAACAATGGTCCAATTTTACGACCAATTTTTATCTTTCCAAATAACCAATTTCCCATCATTAACGCATGTACACCAAAGACATCCATCGACACTTAGGACAAAAACTAAAAGACATCAATATTACAGATGGAAGTTTGGATACATCATTTTTGATGAGATATTCTGCCAATATTACAACAATCCAAGACCTTTTTTATCAGATTTATGGTAATCATGGTGACGTAGAAAAATGGTACGATAAATTATTGTCCACTATCAATAATGCCTATGACCAAAGGTCTATTGCATTAAAGAAATTGGATATCGACAAAGAGTCAGGTGATATATGGTATCTATCTAATGACATTGTGGGGATGAGTTTGTATGTGGATAGGTTTTGTGGTACGTTAAAGGATTTAGAGCAGAAACTTGATTATTTTCAGGAGTTAGGTGTAAATTTTTTACATTTAATGCCTGTGATGGAAAGCCCTGAAGGAGCTAGTGATGGAGGCTATGCTGTTTCTGATTTTAGAAGTGTCGCTTCTAGATTTGGAACAATAGAAGACCTTAGATCATTAGAACATACGATGAAGTCCAAAGGTATGTACTTAATGTTAGATATCGTTTTGAATCATACTTCTCAAGAACATATATGGGCAAAGAAAGCTGCTGAAGGTGATAAAGCTTATCAGGATTATTTCTATATGTATGACAATAGAGAATTGCCGGATGCTTTTGAGCGTACTATGCCAGATATATTTCCAGATAGCTCTCCAGGAAGTTTTACCTACTTAGAAGAATCAAAAAAGTGGGTCATGACCGTTTTTAACAGCTACCAATGGGATCTTAATTATACAAATCCAGCTGTTTTTATTGAGATGTTGGATACCATATTTTTTTATGCCAATCTGGGTGTTGATGTTTTGCGTATTGACGCTCCCGCATTTATATGGAAAAGTCTGGGGACAACTAGCCAAAACTTACCTGAAGCACACGTTTTATTACAATTGATTAAGCATTGTGTTCAAGTATCTGCTCCTGGTATGGCTCTTTTGGGAGAAGCAATTGTTGCACCAAAAGAAATTATGAAATATTTTGGTACTGGAAGATTTACAGGCAGAGAGTGTGATGTTGCTTACAATGCTACACAGATGGCTTTGCAATGGGACGCATTAGCTACTGGTGATACTAGAGTGATGCTTTCAGCACAATCGGAAATACTGAAAAAACCCTATGGGACCACTTGGATAACTTATACGAGATGTCATGATGATATAGGATTAGGATATGATGACAGTATGATACAAAGCGCAGGGTACAATCCATATTCGCATCGCACATTTATTAAAGATTACTATGCTGGTAATTATAGAGGTTCTGTAGCAAAAGGGGCACTTTTTGGTGTAAACCCAAAAACTAATGATGCTCGTATAAGCGGAACATTAGCATCGCTCTGTGGATTAGAGTATGGTATAAATCATAATCTGCAACAAATAATAAAGGAATCTCTTAATAAAATTGCCCTTATGCAGGCTCAAAGTATCCTTTTGGGTGGATTGCCTATGCTTTATTATGGCGATGAGATTGGATATACAAATGACTATACATATCTCAATGATCCAGGTAAGGATTATGACAATAGATGGATGCATAGACCCTTGATCGATTGGTCAAAAAACGAAAAAAGAAAAACAGAAGGGACACTAGAATACATGGTGTTTGAGAATACAAAAAAAATATTGAATATTCGCAAAAGCTATAAGACTTTCGGAGATCATAATAATATCCGATGGATGTCTTGTCACAATATTCATGTCGCTGGCTACGTGCGATATGATAAAAGTCAAAGTTATTATTGTTTATTTAATTATTCTGGACAAAATACTTTTTTGACTTACTATATTTTTAAGGAACAGGGTCTTGCTGAAGGAATCACGTTGACAGATTTGTGGAGTGGGGAGAAAATTGTGATCGGACGTGATGATGAATATCTTTCCATAAAACCTTATCAGTTTTTTATTTTAAGTATTTAGGTAAATAAAAAAGGCCATCACATCTATTTGTGATGACCTTTAAAAATCATTAAAGCCACATTTTATTCCTAGTGCTCTGACTAGATAATTAGTTAAATTATAATGGAAGCTATTTTTTCAAAGATCAAGGCAAAAAACGCAGTCATAGCATTAGCTACGGCGAGTATTTTTAACGAAGATATTTGGAAAGAGAGCCCCATTTTATTAAGTTATTTATCTAGACAGAGCACTTTTATGGAATGTCTTTGATCGTTTTTACCCTAATCTGATCAAAGAAACTCTATTAGAAAAATAAGCTGTTGTGATAGAAAAACAATGTATATCTCGACATGACAACCAAAAGTTCTTATTAACACGCTTAACTATTGGCATCTTCGATGAGATAATATTATTTTGTAAATGTTTTGCTGAATGATCTACCACCGAAAAATATATTCACAGCATATGTTCCTGATTCCAATTTAGAAAAATCATATCTTTTGTGAACTGTAGGTGTATCAAATTTCTTTACGAAAATTGTATTGTTGTTAGCATCTGTGATATTCAAATCTACTTTTGCACCTAGCGTCAACAAGTTGATATCCAATTGATTATCATTCCAGTTAACTACAGGTTTGTAGATAGTTGCAATATCATTAGAAGTTTTAACAAAATTGCCTTCTATTTCGAATGACTGAATCGTAAGTTTCAGATCATTAGAAACTTCTACTGTGTATGAGCCACTTGGAAGGTTTTTAAGGTTGTAACTTCTTGAATTCTTAAGATTAGAAACAACTTCATCCATAATGATGGTACCTGATGCTTCTTTGATTTGTACATTCACTTTTTCTGATTTCCAGTTTGAAGTGTTGATGACAAGTGTTTTCGCTCTTTCTACAAGTACTGAGGGATTACTTCCAGCAAAAATTGCTGATGAAAAGATCGATAATAAAATTACAAAAATTTGAGTTTTCATGTTTGAAAAAGTTTAAAAGATTATTGATTCAAATTAACACCACAAAGGTAAGGGCATTTCAAACGAACATTCTACCACAATTTTTTCCTATTATAATGCTAAATTAACCTACTTTGTTAATTGAAGTTAATTTTAAGTTAATATAATATATGTTGGCTTTAACAAGCAATCTATTATACTGAAATACCCTTACTTTTGTATGAAATTCAGATAATATGATAAGGTCCAATCATCTCACTCCAGCATTAGAAAAAATAGAACCAGATTTTGGTCACTCCTTTGCGTTGAGGAAATTTGAGGATGGCAATCCCAATCAAGTACCTTTTTGGCACTTTCATCCTGAGTTAGAAATTGTTTATGTAAAACACGGAAGCGGTAAGCGGCATATAGGTAATCACATATCTTATTATAATGGTGGTGATTTGATCTTTCTTGGACCCAATTTGCCACATTATGGTTTTACAGATAGACTTTCGGGTAGTAATTCAGAAGTAGTGGTCCAGATGCGGGAAGATTTTATGGGTACAGGTTTTCTGAAATTGCCTGAAATGCAATTGATCGTTCAGCTTTTTGAAAGATCAAAATCAGGACTTTCTTTTTATGGAAATACAAAAGATGAAGTTGGTTCCAGACTTATGAGTTTGTTTTATATGGATCAATTCGAAAAGCTAACTGAATTTCTCAAAATCTTACAGATCTTAGCAACGTCCAAAGAATATAATATTCTCAATGCATCGGGAATCGCACTCGTGGTCCAAAATCAAGATACTAATAGAATAGATTCGGTATATAAATATGTGCGTAATAATTTTACTGAACCAATACAGCTCGAAGATATTTCTGCCCATGTCAATATGACGGTGCCATCTTTTTGTAGGTATTTCAAAAAAGTAACTGGCAAAACATTTACAGAATTTGTAAACGAGTTCAGGATAGTTCATGCTTGTAAGTTGCTGACAGAAGAGCAGCTTTCTATTGCGGAAGTTTGTTTTGATAGTGGCTTTAATAATTTTTCACACTTTAATAAACTCTTTAAGGCTAAAACGGGCAAAAGTCCAAATGCCTTTAGAAAAGAAGTTGAAAAAGTAGTGTATGATGAGTTTTATGTAGGGTAAATCCGTTTTTCACGTACTTCTACCCAATATAATCGGAAAATAAGCGCTGCGATTATCACCAAACCACCGGCTATTGCCCAAAGTCCTGGCCTCTCTCCATATCCTATATATACCCATAAAGGATTGAGAATGGGTTCCATCATGGCAATTAATGAGCTTTCTATAGCGGCAAGTTGTTTCTGACCATACATAAAAAAGGCATATCCAAGGCCTATTTGCCCAATTCCAAGGAGCATCAGATAATTATTTTCTTCAAAACTGGGAAAAGGACTAGACACAAACCACGGAAGCGTTATGAGACATACTAAGATATTTCCCCAGAAAACAGTTCCTGGAATATATTCAGATTTATTGAGCTTTTGAGTCACCAAAAGACCTGCCAAAAACAATCCACTCGCTAAAGCTATCCATATGCCAAGCCAACTCTCGGGTGTTGAAAACTGGTCTACAAAAAAGAGACATAAGCCGACCATAGAGATAATAACAGTGACTAAATTGATTGGTTTGAGTTTCGTACGTGCTAAATACGGTTCAAAAATCATCACAAAAACTGGTGCTGTGTATTGTAGAAATATAGCATTTGCAGCAGTGGTGAGTTTTGTTGCCAACACAAAAGAAACTACTAGTGGAACATAAAATAAAACACTAATGAACGAAAGCGTATTAAACCGAAACAATGACTTTCTAAATAGTACTAAAAATATGGTGGCAGCATAAAATCCCCGATAAAATAGAATGGTAAATGCATCCTGCGGCAATAACTTGATGAAAAGTCCACCTGTACTCCAGAAAATTGCACCTATTATCGTCGCAAATATAGCATTCCGCCTTATAGCGTCCATCAGATCACACCACTGAATTGCTTCAAGAATCGAGTGTCATTCTCAAATAGCTGTCTGATGTCTGTAATATTAAACTGAAGCATAGCTTGTCGCTCTATACCCATACCAAAAGCAAAACCACTATACTCATTTGGGTCAATACCACAATTGATGAGTACGTTAGGGTCTACCATACCACAACCTAAGATTTCTAACCATCCTGTTCCTTTGGTGATTCGATAATCATCTTCGTTTTTTAATCCCCAATACACGTCCATCTCTGCACTTGGCTCTGTGAATGGGAAAAAACTAGGTCTAAGTCTGATATTGGTATCAGGTCCATACATCTCTCTTGCAAAGTATAATAATGTCTGCTTCATATCTGCAAAAGAAACATTTTTGTCAATATATAGACCTTCTACTTGATGAAACTGACAGTGAGATCTAGACGAAATCGTTTCATTTCTATATACTCTACCAGGAGCTATAATTCTAATAGGTGGCTTTTGGGTAGTCATGATTCTTGCTTGTACAGATGATGTATGTGTACGAAGCAATTCAGTCGTAGAGTCTTTTAGATAAAAAGTATCTTGCATATCACGAGCTGGATGATCTTCTGGCGTATTCATAGCTGTGAAGTTGTACCAATCGTTTTCTATCTCTCTTTCTTCGGCTACTGTAAAACCTATTCTTTCGAATATCTGGATGATTCTATTAAGAACTATAGAAACTGGATGTCGCGATCCTGAAGGAATAGCTTCAGATGGTGCTGTGAGATCAAGGTCCGTACCTGATTGTTTGCCAGACGAAGCTTCTAGAGCTGTTTTAAATGTTTCATATTTTTCTTCAGCAGCTTGCTTTACATCATTAAGCAACTGTCCAAATTCCTTTTTTCTATCATTTTCCACATTTTTGATTTCACCAAAAAGAGCTTTTAACTCATTTTTAGATCCAGTATATTGGATTCTGAATGCTTCTAGATCTGTTGTATTTTCTATACTTACAGACTTGATATTGTCTAGTATTTGATGGACTTTTGCAAAAATATCTGCTGACATATGTTATGGATTTTTCTAAAAAACGATGTAAAGGTATAAAATCATACTGAAATTGAAGGTATTTTTTCAGCTTTAGCTCAATAACTAAATTTATGTCAGATTAGACAATTTTGATGATAAGTTTCGTTATATTACATTTGCGGCTCATTTGCAATATTTTAAAGACAATATCGATAATTTGAATACAATAGATACAGAAGCCAAAGCTAATAAATGGAACATAGCATTGCCTTTGCTTGGACTAATTCTACTGTTTATAGGCTTTTTGTTTTCAAGAGTAGTTTCAAATATTGGGTTTCTGTTAATTGGTATATATGTTATTTTTCATATTCGAAAAATAAGCTGGCTATTCTATAATAAGTGGATGTTCACTTTTTTAGGGTTGGCTTTACTCCCATTGCTAAGTGATATAATTTATGAGGGAACAGGATTTTTGCAGCATCGTGGCGTCATGAAATGCTTACTTATTCTTTTCCCGGCTTTTATATTTGCTTTTAATCCAAAGAAAAATTTAATAAGTGCTATTCATTATCTTATTATCTTTGTAATGACTATTTCTACAGCGTACAGCCTTCAAAACTATATTTTTGACTATGAAAATATTACATCTCAATATAATGTATCTAAAGTAATGTCTGTCTTGTCTTTTGGCGATCATATCAGAGTGAGCTGGGTAGTGGTGATATCTTGTTTACTTGCTCTGTATCAATATAAGCCTACTACTTCTAAATATATCAAACTGCTTTTGGTCAGTTATATCATCATACAAGTCGTTTATCTGCATATCCTTGGCTCAAAGACTGGATTAATTGCACTTTATTTGTCTGCAATCATTTCATTAGCATATGAATTTGGAAGACTTAAAAATTGGCTTTTTGTTTTATTTGCGGCAGTAATATTCATTTTACCGATCATCGCATATAATACCATACCGACATTTGCACAGAGAGTAAACTATATAAAGTATGATTTCGGCCATTACAGTAAAGGAGAATTTAAAGATGGACTTAGTGATGCTGTTAGATTTAATTCATTAAAGGCTGGTAAAGATATTATTATTTCTAACCCAATAACGGGTGTAGGATTCAGTAACTTACAGGAAGAAACAGAAAGTTGGTACAAACAAAACTTACCTGAATTGTCTCCTAAAAGTTACTTTTTGCCGAGTAGTGAGATCATTATATATTGGGCTTCAGGTGGAATTGTTGCGTTTTTATTATTTCTGAGTCACATGTTTATACCTTTTACGATGCCATATTTGCGAAAAAATATCTGGTTTATGGCATTTTTTATACCGGCCATTTTCAGTTTTACTTTTGAAACCCATCTAGAAGGTCAACTTCCTATCTTCGTGTATGGATTTTTTGTTGCTTGGTTTTGGTGGTTAGCATGGAGAGAAAGGCAGGTTTTACAAACTTAAATTTCGAGTAAATTAATTGTCTTGAATGGATACATATTATAAAAAGCGTCAAAATGAAAATTAAATATTTAACATTATTTGTTACATTTTATTTATTGGTGATGTCATCGCCAATTATTTGTCAAATAGATGATTTACCAGATTTTAGCAGTTTTAATCCAACTACTTTAGCTCGAAGTCAGGAATATAATGATACAATACCACGAAATACCAAATATAATAATGGACAACCTAAATTAGAGTATACATTAGAGAATAACAAACCGGTCTGTACAGTTTATTTTGAACATGGCCAAGTTCAATTAAAAACAGGTATTTACCATAAATTAGAAATTGATACATCCATTTACACTGATTATTTAACTAAAGAGCCAATAGTTTCTTTCAACAAATTTTTATTAGATATACCACATGGAGATTTTATTGAATATTACCCAAGTTATATGGATAGAGGTATTAGAAGTAAAGGTGAATATATAAACGGCAAGAGAGTTGGAGAATGGCAGTTTTTTACTAATGACAAAAAGAAAATTATTGCAAATTTTAATTTAGATGGTGAATTGGACGGTAAATATGAAGAGTTTTCCTACGTTCGTAATAATACATATGTTAAGGTAATAGAAGGACAATTTAAAAAAATCGTTTTTGATGTTACTTATAAATCTGATAAAAATAGTGAGCCAAGTAGTTACAAAATCGAAAAGATAAAAAGAGTAGGAACTTGGAGTTATTATTCAAAAGATGGAAGCCTAATTGGAAAAGCTGATTATAGTTGGAAGTGAAAAGTTAAAAAATATTTCAGCTTTATTCTTCACACAAAAAGAATCAAATTTAGTCATACTAATCGTTAACCTTAAGTTCGTATCTTTGGGACTTTATAATAAAACAATTGGTATTTTTTAAATTCAATCATGAAAATCAGCATTGCACAACTCAATTATCATATTGGCAATTTCGAAGGCAACACTGCCAAGATGATAGAAGCTATTAAAGCGGCCAAAAATGTAGGTACAGATATTATTTGTTTCAGCGAATTAGCAACATGTGGATATCCACCTAGAGATTTTTTGGAGTTTGATGATTTTATCAGAATTTCAGATGAGAGCATTCAGACCTTGTGTACATACGCGCATGATATCGCCATCGTCGTAGGCGCACCATCTAGAAATCCAGAAGCTAAAGGGAAAAGCTTATTTAACTCAGTATATTTTCTTGCCAATGGTCGAATTGAATTTGTGCAACACAAAACTTTGCTACCAACGTATGACGTTTTTGACGAATACAGATATTTTGAGCCAGCTAAAGAATGGAATATTCTAATGTATAAAGGCAAAAAAATAGCACTTACGGTGTGTGAAGACATTTGGGATGTCGGTACAGATGATCCACTTTATACGGTTATTCCCATGGATGAAATGATGAAGTACAGTCCTGATTTTATGATTAATGTATCCGCATCACCATTCAACTATAATCATGCTGCTAGTCGTATTGCAGTAGTCAAGGCAAATGTGGAGCGATATGGCGTATCCATGTTCTATGTCAATCATTGTGGCGCTCAGACAGAATTGATTTTTGATGGTGGGTCTATCGTAATGTCCAAAAATGGTGCACTTCATGACGAATTACCATATTTTGAAGAGAGCATCAGACATTATGATCTCAACGAAGTAGACGCAGGTGGCTCGATACAGGAACAACCTAAAGAAAAGATTGCCCTTATTCATGATGCTATCGTGCTAGGTATTAAGGATTATTTCAAAAAATTAGGATTTACTAAAGCAGTTCTAGGCCTTTCAGGTGGAATAGATTCTGCTGTTACTGCCATACTTGCAGCTAGAGCATTAGGTCCAGAAAATGTACGCGTATTGCTCATGCCATCACAATTTTCTACAGGACATTCAGTAGATGATGCTGTAGCTTTGGCAAAAAAATCAGGTATTCAATACGATGTTGTCCCTATCAAAGATATGTATGATGCTTTCATGCTGAAGCTGTCTCCATTGTTTGGTGAACTTCCATTTAATGTCACAGAAGAAAATATCCAGGCTAGGGTCAGAGGTATTCTAAATATGGCGATCTCCAATAAATTTGGCCACATTTTGCTCAATACCACCAACAAAAGTGAAATGGCGGTAGGATACGGGACGCTTTATGGTGACTTGTGTGGTGGTTTGTCTGTTTTGGCAGATGTGTATAAAACAGAAATTTATGAACTCGCTCATTATATCAATAAAGATGAAGAATGGATTCCTGTCAACTCTATTTCCAAACCACCATCTGCAGAGCTCAGACCAAATCAAAAAGATAGTGATAGTCTTCCTGATTATGATATACTAGATACCATTCTCTACCAATATATAGAAAAGCGCCAAGGTCCACAAGATATTATGGAAATGGGATACGACCCTGCTTTGGTCAGGAGAATACTAAGATTGGTAAATATCAATGAATTTAAGAGACATCAAACTGCTCCAGTACTTCGCGTCAGTCCTAAAGCATTCGGAGTAGGAAGACGTATGCCTATCGTAGGAAAGTATTTGAATTAATTTTATCTGTTTGAAATAAAAAAAAACGTCTGCTCTTTTGGGAGAGCAGACGAATCAAAACAAAACGAAAAACCAACTTTTCTTTAACCAACTTAAACTCAAAATTTTTACTATTTGTGTCACTTTGAATTTAAGCTCCCAATGTTCTCATGATTGGGTTACTAATTATATATAAACACTAAAATGTCTTCCTTAGTTGGACAGGAATTGTCATTTCTTTGCCATTTCTATTCACTTTAATATTTACTTTATCTCCAACTTTATTGTACTTCATGGTTTTTTCTATATCATCATAATTTGCGACGATATTTTCATTAATACCTACAATAACATCACCTGGTAAAAGGCCACCAAGTTGGGCAGCACTTTTTTTCTCTACTTCTTCTATATAAAAACCTTTATTGTTTTTAATTTTAAGCCCAAACTCCTTAACTATATCTTCATTTACATCGTAACCACCTACACCTAGGTTAGTACGCTCGATGTTACCACCATTTTCAATGATATCTTTTACTACTTTCTTTACAATTTTTGTTGGAATTGCAAATGAATATCCTGCAAATGTGCCCGTAGGTGTAGCTATAGCGGTATTGATTCCTATCAGCTCACCTTGCAAATTGACTAGTGCTCCACCACTATTACCTGGATTGATGGCTGCATCTGTTTGAATAAATTCTTCTATCGCTTTTTCGCCTTTAATGATGTCAAGTTTTCTACCTTTTGCACTTACTATACCGGCAGTGACTGTAGAAGAGAGATATCCAAAAGGATTTCCGACAGCAAGCACCCATTCGCCCACCTGAACTTTTTCAGAGTCTCCTATTTTTACAGGGACAAGATTTTTAGCTCCTATTACCTTTATGACTGCTAAGTCAGTGGATTCATCAGTTCCGATTTTTTCAGCATCAAATTTATTACCTTCTGAATCAGTGACAACTATTTTGTCAGCAAAACCTACAACGTGATTATTTGTGATGATATAGCCATCCGTGGAGTATATTACCCCAGATCCGCTTCCA
>CAJPEV010005570.1:0-14275 GCA_905338385.1 Darwinula stevensoni
CCCAGGACCCACAGTTCTTTCGGGATGGACTAAATGGCTGGTATCATCGCTTACAAAAGTGTCTTGAACTTGATGGAGCTTATGTTGAGAAATAAAGTTGATATCTTTCACTGTTATTTTTTAATGTAATTTTTTCACGAACTTTTTGAAGCCCCCTCGTATTAGCGAAAGTTCGCCTATTTCTCGGAGTACCTATCTATTACATCAATGCACATGCAGCATCCCTTTACGAGAACTCAGTTGACTGTCGCGCGGAAGAATTTGGACAGACTTTGAACCCTCTGTAGGACACGACTTGAAACCTATTTCTTGCTGAAGGGCTCATGCTTATGAATTTACGCTCATGAATATGCTCATGAATTTACGATCGCTGCTTTGGGCTCAATTGAAAAAGTTAAATATGTCGTTTCCCTCACTTTTAAACCGATCATTCGGCTCCATGCAAAAGTTTAGCTCTCCCATGTTTGAAGCACGAGCAGGTTCTTGGATTGTCTTTGACACTTGCCGAAATTCCATGTACTCACTAGGTTTTCCTTTTGCACTACCTATGTTTAGAGAAATTGCTTTGCAGTTTCACGCATCTTTCCGCGATTAAACGTCTTGATAGGGCTGATTCACTCTACTTATTTCCAAGACTATCATCAATTGCAGCATGATTCGGGTCGCCCTTTGCTACATACATCACGATAACGCGCTCTCAATCTGTCATACTCATACAAGTACGAGCAGTTGCCATCTTGAATTCCACATATGAGGTTGACTCAGACGTAGTCGAAACATGACCTTTTGTATCGCAGCCAACAATTGTTGTTTTGAAATTCTTAAAAATTCATTACGCGCTGTTGCCATATGTGGAACGGGAAGTTATGGTTTCCCTTGAACCGCCCACGTATTTTGCGACATTATCTTTCCACACGAGTTTTTCATTAAAATTATGATCTTTTCATTGCAAGGCTGTCCATGGAGAAGTGGAATTTTAACGCCATGGAGGTGAAGATTCCATGGAAACGTATACCCTCACCAAGAATGATTTCCAGTTGCAAGCTTGATTGAAGATCAGTATCACCGATGTGTTCTTCAGTTCAGGTCAACGGTATGCTTCGAGTACCGATTCGACGCAAAGAAGTCAACGATGAAGTGATGGAGAGGAATTCTCTCCCCTTGTTTCGTCAGGTATATCTAATCTGAACAGGAAATATGAAGTGAATCACAATAGGCCGGGAGCAGGGAACCATTTAGACGATAGGAGGAGTGGGAAGTCTGTCGGAGGGGAAAAGTTTATCTCTCGACTCCATTTGACTCCATTAGAGAAGCATGAAGCAGATAAGAGAGGTAATGGAACGAGCATTTCCAAAGCGTTCTGGATGATTCCGGTTATGTCCGGAAACAAAGAATAAGGCGACGAACGAAAAACGCTGTGGAATGACGCGTGCTTCACTTAGCAATTGGAACAAGTTTATTTGGTGTTAAATCCATGGAGGGTAATTGGGATGCTTACCATGCATCAACGTGGTGCATGTATCAATCTGATGTATGAAACTGATACATGCATCACAATCCGCCTACATCCATCAAATACTCTGAAAGGTGTTGAAATTGCTTCCTGGGATCTCGTATTTATATCATCAATAACAGTCCTATACTGAAGTCGTTTGAGGACACCAGGGAAGGAAACTTCTACCTTCCTACCTCCTACCTCAAATTGTTACATTGTCCGGAGGTATGGATTTGCCACTCCTGCTAGTGGCTCTCAGCGCTCCTCTAGATTCTCGATTCAGTACGAGGAAAAGCTTACCTTAACAACACGTTGGGGTATTCCCTGTATTCCGCATAAGAAAAAAATTTTATAGCGAAAACTGGTGAACGGAGCATCAAATTTGTGATTTTGCGCCTGGGTTGCGGAGTGATTTTGTGTCGAAAGGATAAGAAGTGCCAGATTTTGATCCTCCAGAGAGTCTCGTAGAAGAGCGATTAGGTGGGATTTTATTACCGTAAGGGTTGAAGAAAGGGAATAGGAGCGGATTCGTCTATTCATGTTGATCATGTCAGTATGAAGAGGCGACAGTGTGGCACATGCAGCCGATAACTCGACATTCTTCATTAATGCCAGACGAAATGAATGATATGTGGGTTTCAGTATGTCTGCATGAATGAAAATGAATTGAAATGGTTTACTTACGGGTTGCACTACTAAGAGACCTCTAAATTACAGCAGAATCCTATGCATGTTTTGCTTCATGCAAAGCACATTGACATGTCAAGGAATTTATGGTCCCATTGGAAAGGCTTGTAATCACTTAAGGAGCATTCTCTCTGCCATGCTACTGATTTTGAAGTTAATGAAAGAAATGAACAAAAAATATATAAGTGAAAAAAAATTATAATCAAATTAGGATTTTTGCGCCCGTGTAGCCAACTTTGCAGTGAGTTTTCTCAGCGGCCGCTCCACCATTCTTTAACCTGGGTGCGGGTATAATTTAAATTGCGACCGTTTCGTAAGAGCACATTTATGAGCACATCAGAATGATATTTCCAATATCGCAATTAACCTTTTTTAAGTCGTTTATTCTTGGGTAGTTTTTCTCCCTCCATGACCGGTTAATTAATTGGCCGGTTCAGGACGGAATTTTGGATTTGTTGTACGAAAAAATTCTTCTGACGTAAACGAGAGTCATTTAAGTTCTGAGATTTCATTGTAATCAAGCTTTGAGCATGTTATCCGCATTCTCTATCTCATTCGTCGGGTTCTTTCTCCTCTGGCTTGACGGGAGATAAACTTTTATCCACGACAGGCCAAACACCGTTTTCCTTTATTGGCTCCCTGCTCCCCACCTCCCCACCTCTCCTGACTGTATGGCATGCAGGTTGAATCTATTGGATGAGGATATCAATACTTTCTGTGAACCGCATTGGGATGTACAGAATCGTAGGAGACGGTAGAGAAAACCAACGTAAAACTTCGTTTTTATTACCGGTTACACAAAAGAAACCTGTATAAAAATCAATATACCATCGACTTGCGCCACTTAAAAGACTGAAACGTACAGATGAAATGCAGTTATTATAGAATTGAACTAAAAATGGCTTAAATGAGTACTTTTTCATTCCAATTGATTACATGAAACACTCAAAACGTAGCTGGAACGTGTTTCGGTATTCCAATAATATTGTCAACAGAAACGAGGGTGAGGCATTGTCGCACCAGAAAGTGGGAAACCTGTCACATGTCATCATGGTCATCCTTGCCGCATGGCAGCTTCCTAGAGACCGACCGATTGATGCGATGTGGCGCTATGAAGCGGGAGGGAGACATCTATCATCTGGAATTGGAGCAATAGTTGGATCTCCTCTGCCACCGCATTGGATGCTCCACTGAGGAAGCATGCGAAACGTTGAAGGTGGTACGAATTCATTTTGCAAAACACTGTAAAACAAAGGGAAACTACGATCCAATCTGTCCTCCGCCTTTCTTCGCATTGCCTCTGATGATGCGTACAACTATGACTTTCAGCTGCGGCATACGTGCCAAACAGGCAATTCCGGACCGATATCTCTTGTCTATCGGCCGAGTCCCCGTATCCCCTCGATGCCTCACACCAACCAATGGACCTTAACTACCGCTGCGTCTCATCAGCATCGTCCCTTTTACCCTCCAATCATTCTCCAGAATCGCCAGTCACGGAAATCTTTCAATAGACGACGACTCGCAGCCTTCCATACATTCCTCCCCATAAAGAAGGCGCATATTTGGCCCGTCTGCCTTCAACTCTCACGCCAGCCCGGAACTCATCGTTGTGTAGGTGATGAGTAGTATGGACTCGACGTTATTCAGTAGTTGATTGCATATAGGGAACAGAATTCAAAGAAATATCAAGTGAATTGTTTTTCCGACCCTCTTGTGCATTTTTCTGAACCCTTTCACCTGGACCCGCGGAATTTCTAGTACTAACCCGAAGGTATGCAGCCCAGGACATATCACTGCAAATTTGATATACAGGGTGTCCAAAAAAAATGTATACACACTTTATCAGTCCATAACTCAGTAACCTTTTCTCTTTTTCAGTTGCAAGTTGGTTGTAAGAATGCAAAATACCAGNCAGATATCTTAGGTGATGTATAAACTTCAGTTTCTCGACGATGTCAACAATGCCTGGATGAGAATGGAGGACATTTTGAACACTTGCGTTAATGCATAATTTTTTCTCACATTTTTTCTTCATTATAAAATTATAAAATTGAATTTATGAAATTAAACATAGAAGTAATTAACAATCAAAGTGTGTATACATTTTATTTGGACACCCTGTAGATGTGAAATATACCTTCGGGTGGTAGGGATTTTCTGGCACCTAAGGCTAAGTACTTGCCTGGTACTTCAAACAGGATGTTTGAAGCTAGGACATGACAAAAATGTGACCCGCGGAGCTCGTCCCCTCCACAGCAATGAAGAGCCATTATGGAAGTGAATACCAGTCCATTGTAATTGGAAAGTATTGCAAAAGGGGTTGAACCGATCGTCTTTCTTGCATTGATTTTCAAGGGAGAAAAGTAATCAGTATTTTCTATTCCGTCATTGGTTTTAATTTGGAGGGCGTTTTGAAACGTCAGTTCCGATAACATTTTCTATTGTATTTTTTAAATACTATTCTTTTTTACATTTTTTGTTTTCTTGAATTACGTCCTAGTTACTCCTGCTCGAATTTGAATTGGTCCAGATCTGGTTTCCTGAAAAGGAATTCATTGTAGTGGAATCGGGGCGCGTTGTTAGCGTAAAGGTTTTATTTTAACTTAATATTTGATAATATTGTTACGGAGGGGAAATGGGGAGACGGACGACGGAAGGCATGAGAGGACGAAAGAAGCCAAGGAACGGCCGGGAATTGAACCCGGGCTTCCTGATTCCCGGTCAGGTGTGCTACCATTACACCACCGAACCCCGGACATTCAGTCGTGCCTCTCGATGCCATCCTCATCTGTCACAATATTCATAAATCCAACCCACTGCGCCCCGTGCCCTTTGCAAAAGAGCCTGAACTCGTGGAGGAGACTACACTATAAAAAATTTTCGGGAATTTCCGATTATTCTACGCAAAATTTCCGACGAAGGACCTGTAAATCCGGATTTCCCTTCATGCTCGGAAAATATTTTCTGCATTTATTCGGTAAGCCGATTTCGTCTTCTTTTTCGGATTTTCCCCCTTCCTCTTGAACAAAATATTACGTCAAAGGGACCTACATGCGAATTCCGACGTTCGAGCAAACGACCCCTTTCCTCGTTCGCGTAAAAAAAGTCCGTTTCGAATATTCACCGAAATATCCTTCGTGATCGTTCGGACCTTTCGGTATTGCCACCTCGAGGAAGCCACCCGATACCTTTAGTTTCCAGCCCGAACGATAGATGACACCCGATAGCCTCCGATATCCTCTTAAGTTTGACACCGTGATGCTTCGAAAAACGTATAGTTTTCATTCTCAAGAAGAAATGCATGTTTATGTGTATTTCCCTGTCGGATGAAGGGAGACGAAGAGCATCACAGCTTATTCTTCCCGTTGGGGAGGAACTGCAATGAAACGATAGACGCCCTGCTTCACCGACATCATCTACATTTCCTGGCTGACGGCGGCCCGCACTTCTTGAACCAAATGAAGAACTTGCAGTCGATCAGTGAAAACGTGACACGCATTCAGTTAGTAGCACCGTTTACTTGACACAGCTAAGTATGAAGCCTATGGCTCAGACTGATATAGCTCGATGGACCTGGCGCCTAAAGCGTTGGATGGCCAAGCCTATGCCCTAGAATAGCATAGCCTCAAGGACATGGCGCTTTGAGGGGTTGATGGTCTAGCCTATGGCATGAAGTGACATCGTCTCGTAGGCCTCGCACGCTGGGATGACAACCACCTCAACTCTTGGGCTCTTTGATTTAAAATATGTGATGATGGCTTGGAAAGGCGCAGCCTTGTAGGCCTTGGCTATGACCCAGAATGGCATTGCATCGTAGGCCCGCACGTGGGGGTGACAGCCACGACCACGACCACCACCACCACCACCACCACAACTTTTGACCTCTTCGAATTAAAGTATTAGATTTAAAAAAAAATTGGTCAGTGTAGAAGTCGAAGACAGATGAAGAGGTGCAGAGTTGCGTCCTCCGTTGACTCCAACACCAACCTTAAGACTTTTCTGCCAAAGGCATGCAAACTCTATCTCACCGATGGGAGAAAGTGTACACGTGTAAAGGGGGAATACATTGGAAATTAGACAAACTTTCATGGATGTATCTCTTCTTGAGACTTCTGTGGAAAATAAAGTGCCTTTGGACCTTGAACTCCCCTCGTACTTTGATAGGTCCAATGTGAGTGTGGGCCGCCGGCAGCCTGGAAATGTCGATGATGTCGGTGAAGCAGGACGTCCTGAGTTTCAGAGTAATTCCTCTCCCAACGGGAAGAAGGAGCTATCATGCTCTTCATTTCCCCTGTATCCGACCGAGAAATACACTTAAAATTTGCTTCCTTCTCGAGAATGAAATCGATACGTTTTCCGAAGCTTCACGATGTCATAATTAAGGATATATCAGAGGCTGCTGGGAGTCATCTATCATTCGGAATGTAAACAAAAGGTGTCGGGTGACTTCCCTAAGGTTTCGACTAAGGAATGGTCACAACGATCGGGAATGTGTTTCTGAGAATATTCGAAACAGACTTTTCCGACACGAATGAGGAAAAGGATCGTTCGCTTAAACCACGAAATTCGAATGTACGTCCCTTAGCCGTAATATCTGTGAAAAAGAAGGGAAAAATTCGAACGATGTCGGATTTCCGAGGATATGCAGGAAAAATGTTCCGTCCATTAGAGGGAATGCAGGTTTACATGGTCACAGTCGGAAATTTTTATGATGGAGACTCGGAAATTTCCTATTTTCTTATTACATTGCACCAGAAGACTGGTTTGCTTCCTTTGGTGTGAAGAATTCATCGAGTCGTGACATAATTTTTCATGTTTGGAACAAGATGAAAAAAAGACACTTCTAGGGAGAAGGGGGAACAGACCCCCCGTTAGCGAAAGCGCGAATAAATGAACCGCCTCAGCCGATCACCGACGAATGATGATCGCCGACGCGATTGCTGTGAAGAATGACACCCTAGGGTCTTGGCCAAGCGGAGTACCGGCGTGGAGTGCGTCAGCGGATCACCGTAGATTCTATCATCCTTGCTACATAGGAGACAATTCTCATCAGTTGGAACTGCTCCTCCACGCAGAGGAGCTCACCCGCCCATATTTCCGCGTCGCCGGTGGATGACGCGCTCTTGTCGTCTGTCTCGAGGATGGAGACGAGGCGCGATCGAGGCTGCGACGACACTCACCTGTTGCCGCGTGCCGCCATTTCAACGACGCGGAGGCCGAACGAGAAGGGAATGTGAACTCTTGAATTTGGCAATTAGGGGAGTGGCACCAGTTCGCCAACAGGCACCAAATAGCGAAGTCATGAGATGCGAGCTGGTACCTTGTTTCTTTCATGTCATACCTCATCCCTCGCACTAACTCCATGGTCAAGCATTTTTCCACTCTTCCCACAAGCTCGAAACTCTCCATTTGCCAAAGGAACGGAATGAAAAGTGTAAATTTGTCATCTTCCATGGAAAGGCAGCGATTTGTATGTGTTGTAGCTAACACCATGACCTTCTTCACGCAACAAACATTCCTCCACTTTGCCACCATTTTGTCGATGTGTGTTTCTCATCGTAGTTTTATCCAAAATGGTGCGATTTGAGAATTTTCCAGCTGAATGAGGTCAACATTTTCATTTGAGAGAGGGTTTGCAAACTGGAACAAAATTTCCAGTCTGTACAAGTTAGCGAATCACATATTCGCAAATTGGAGCAGGCATTCCCATTTGGGGACGTTCTGCGTTCAAGGGACTTCATATGTTCTCCATGGAAGCTGGAGAAGTCTCAAAGCCCATACTGAACTTAAGTGATTTGGTTTCACTGATATTCTAGTTTTTATGTCGCGATTCTCCCTATCTCCCAGACTGTTTTCGTACTTCCACAGGAAAGGATTATAAATGCATAATGAAGGTGATTTATTTCGTTATGAGTTGCACCAAAGCGAAGATTTTGTGATATTTTACGACGATTTCCCCTCCTTTCTTCATCCATCTCTTCCTTTCTTCATCCTCTGATGTCTTCGTTTGGCAAAAGAGGCCAGTGATACTGAAAATGAAAATTCTTTAGCCAAGTGCACCCATGTGTGGGTGATGAGACGTGGGTACACCATAGGTGTACCCATGGTGTACCCACGTCTCATCACTACCACCACTACACCATGGAACACAAGCCCTATTGTGTCACTTTCAATATCATCCCTGAGACTACAACGTGAGAGATTTTACGCTTCCTCCTCTCCCCCCCCCCCCCTACGTAGGGGTTGTTCAGGAACGTGTAAAATGTCCCCGCGTATTACACTTGGAATCCCCTTTCATCCTTGGAGGAGGGATGACTTGCTCGCTGGAATGAGATCTCCGCCCATATGCCGGGTGAAACAAAAAAGACGCGCCGCATTTTAAAAGCCTTGGGCGTTTATCGGATCGCATATATCATTGTGTTTTTTTTTGCTTACGATGTCAATGTATCCTCTAACCTTTCTGAAAGTTTCGTTCATTTATCTCTAGCAATTTCTCCAAATGAATTATTTCCCCTATAGTATCAAATATCTCTACTCAACTTTTTTGTAATGGAGTCGCGATTATTTAACTTGTTCATTATTGTGCAAGCATCAAGCCTTCTCAGTCTTCCTTCCCACTTGGAATATATGCTGAAATGTAATTCTTTGCAGAAGAGTTTGTATCTGAAGATACAATAAAACTTCTATTGAAACGTAGCCTTCTTCTGGTTTAGGCCAATTGTGAAACTTGATGAAGCCAAAATAGCCAATGAAAAAGTGAAGTGCAGAATCCAGTAACTCCTCCCTAATCGACGTGCAGAATATTCGCAAGGCATATCGCTTCCATGGTCACATATTTCATGCACGGTCACCTTTATCGAAGAAAAATGCTTTATGTGGGTGAAAGTCCTCCCTTACGGAAATATCCTATAGGAAACCTATAGACTTTCCTATAGGTTTTAATAGGATCCTTTAGGATCCTTATAGGGTCTTATAGGTCTCCTGACCTATAGAATTCGGGGAGGATATTTTGGGTTTCGAAACCCAGGCATTTCGACGAAAAGGCGACCGGGATTAATATTGGCGCAGCATTTCGGTGTAAATAAAAATAACCGATTAGGGGTTTATCCATGGTAGGGACACATGCATTATTAATACCAGTACTGCGGGGGTCTGCATAATTTATGACCGCGCCCCACATGCGTCGCTGGATTGTACATCTACTTCCTTCGGTAGGAAGACGTGGTATTCCTCTCCCGACCTAAGGAAATAGAAGACGGAACCTGCGAGCACGTCTCTTTACTGAAACTCCATTTGGATGGAATCTACTCAGTTTCGTACGTGGTCTTCCAAAGGAATAATGGCATATTTCTTCACGGGACTCCATGATTATATCTGGAAGATTGGCATGACAAATAAGGAATTGTCAAAGTTAATTGATTGCTACAATGAGGCAAGGCGAGACATTAGCGGACGTACAAAACTCTCTTTTGAGAGATGATTCCTTGGGTAAGGGGAGGGCACTTTTGTGCCCTTTGAGAAATGTGAGAACCTAATACTTCCATCTAGTGGCCTCGAGGAGAACTTCAAACGGAACCCTCTAGGCCTATAGGGTTCCATATAAGTCCTATAGGGATCCCTATAGGTCCTATAGGTCCTATAGGNACCCTATAGGCCTATAGGGTTCCGTATAAGCCCTATAGGGAACCCTATAGGCCCGATAGGGAACCCTATAGGTCCTATAGAGAATCCTATAGGTCCTATAGAGAATCCTATAGGTCCTATAGGGAACCATATGGGTTTTATAGGGAACCCTACGGGTCCTATACAGAACCCTTTGGGTCCTATAGTGAACCTATAGTCCTTATGGGGAACCCTTTAGGTTCTATAGGGGTATCTAAAGGTTCTATAGGGAACTCTATAGGTCCCAAATTGAACTCTATGGGGCATATAGGATCATATAGGATTCCTTTAGGTTCCTATAGGATTCCTATAGTATTCCTATATATTCCTAAAGGAATATATAGGAATCCTATGATACATTTTCGTAAGGGCTAGAACTGGAGAATTATTTCCCTATATACCCATCCAGTGAAATTCCAAGAATCCCGATGAATTTCTCTGTTTGATCTACCCATACGCGTCATCTAATAAAATACGAGGTCTGATCAAAAAGTTCTAAGACTTAATTTTTTATGACGCTGTGGTGACTCTTTCTGACTGCTGATGGTTAATCCTTTAAAGTAGTCCTCTTCGGCATCTACACCAATTTTCCGGAGTTTCTTCAGCCACTGGAAGCCCTGCTGACACTCGTCTTTTGGAGTCATCAGCAGCGCTCGCGGCGCGTTCGTAATGCTGTTTTAAATGCTCTGAGATTTCCTTTCTTTTGCAATTTCAGCAGTTTCTGACCTACCCCGCAATCCTAGCTCATAGTAATAACATAACTCTTGGTAATTTATTTTTGTTCCCAAAACTAAAGAATGTCCTGAAATGAAGGAGATTTTAGGCATTCAAAGCAAAATTGTGAACGCGCCGCGAGCGCTGCTGGTGATTCCAAAAGATGAGTGTCAGCAATGCTTCCAGCGGCTAAAGAAACTCCGGAAAATTTGTGGATGCAGAATTTGTAGCTGCGGAAAAGGTCTAGTTTAAAGGATATAACCATCAGCAGTCAGAAAGAGTTACCACACCACTCATCTTTTGGAATCACCAGCTGCGCTCGAGGTACGTTCACAATTTTGCGTTGAAAGCCTAAAATCTCCTTCATTTCAGAACATTCTTTAGTTTTGGGAACAAAAATAAATTACTAGGAGCTAAACCCCGACGTGTTGGATGGCTGATGAAGCACGGGATTGCGGGGTAGGTCAGAAACTGCTGAAATTGCAAAAGAAAGGAAATCTCAGAGCATAACTGGTAACTGTCGGAATTCCGGCGGCAAAACCTCGCGGGTTTTGGCGACGTGCGGCGCAGAGGCCATCATTTCTCTCGTCCGCCTTCATCCGCATGATCCCTGAGTCCGGAAATGGCCGGAGCTGGAATTCCAGCCATCTCCCGTCTCTCTCATGCGATGGAGTCACCACATTCTTTTGTATGACGTGCCTAAATTTACTTTCTTTATTCATAGATTTACCTTTGGTCGAAATATGAAATAGATGTCGCCAGAGAAGTTTCTGGTGCTTGCGGAATGGCACCGCATTTTACATTTTCGATGAACCGCGCTGGAAGCCATAGGCGCAAATGTGGAATCGCAAGAACCAGATAAAAGTGAGAAAATTATGCAGGAATAAATTATTTGCTTCCCCATTTAGTCGATTTCTATAATGAGATTCTCACCTCGATGAGATGAAGCTGCCGCATCATCGCATATCAGCTACTTTTATGATCCTTATATTCCCCGTTTGAGGTTTAGTCGCCGGAAGGGAAGGGAAGGGAAGGGAAGGGTTCTCCTTTCCGGAATTCCCTCGGTTCCGTTGGGAGAATACTTTTTCCAAAGCGATCAGAAAAATATATAGATGGCGCTGGAAATCCCGTTGTGCCTTTACCTTATCCCCGAGTTCGCAGCAGTGGATTTCCACGTACGATTCTCGTGCGTTCGCAAAGGAGGACGAGATTGCCCCATATTTAATGACGTCATCTCGCGATCATCACAATTTCATCTCGTGAAAATAATGGAAAGGGTCCACGGATGGCATTTCAAGAGTGAAGAGTCTTCGGGAGCATTTGGAATGAAAGGCCCCACGGAAACGGGCGAGGAAGGATCGCGTCCTTCCTCTCCTCCGTCTCGCGGGAGGAAGGGCAGGCCCGAGGAGCATCGCCCTTCCTGGAAGGCCGACCTTGCTTCGTTCAAGGATCCGTGTGATGACGCAGTCGAGTGGAATCTTGGCACCCTGGGATGAAACACGAGAGTAAAATATGCGGATTTCGTCGTCTCTTCTTCCTTCTTCCTCCATCCTCGCATGAGATTCCTCCAAGTGAAAGTGAAATGAGGGAAAACCCCGAAGTGAGGGGAGGGGAACCTCCGTCAACTGACCTATTTCATCCAACTCGCACGACACACATTTTGAAAGGGAAGTTTGTATTCCGTCTCCCATTCTCTTCTCCCATCCAGGGTCAACGTCTCCTGAGAGAGGACATCCACGATCTCTCCCCCTACCCTTTGATGTCTCCAGCCGATGACTTGGAGTCCCCCTACGGACAATCCCATCATCCCATGATGATATCTCTTGAATTGTAAATCGGGAAGAGTTACCCATGGCCCTTCCCCATTCACCCTGCACTTCCATACTTCTCCCCGAGATTCCCCATTTCTCCATCCCCCAAAGATGTATACATGATCATCGTAGAGGGTCACTGCGGGAGAAGAGACGGGAAGGGGGATGTCACGGGGAAAGGGGGACCACCCCCTCCCCCCTCCCCCCCCCGTTCTCACGTCCAAATACTCGCAGCTGGAGAGGAATTTCCCTTTTTCGGGGCTCCATCCCCCCAAGACGAGGATGGTGTGGGGGTCACACATCACCGAAGCTGCGTCCTCTTTCCCCTCCATCATCTTCGGGAGATCCATCCATGTGTCACGATGGAAATCCAGTCGTCGTCCTTCGAGGGGATTTCTCTCCCCTCCCGCGAGAAAGAGAGAGTCCCGGATCCCCACCCCCGTCGTCCGATGGACGACGAAATGAGAGGGGATGCGGAGTCTGTGGTCCCATCCGTGAGGGGCCTCGCGTGGATCCTTCCCCTCCAGATGAAGGATCCGGACTTCCCCCCCCCCCCGCACCGTGGATCAGCATCCCAGAGTGGGCGAGGAACACGTCCGATAAGGAACAAGCTTCCTGGATCCATCTAGTTTTCTGTTGGACTTCCCACATCCCCCCTCGCCCGGCTTTACCTTTCCCCATGGCGAAAATCCTTGTTGTCCCTGCAAGGAAAACGGAATCCCCGTTAAGAAACCAAACGGGAGTGGAGGAGGAGAGGAGAAAAGGGGGAAGGAAGATTTTTTTTTCATGTTTTCAAAGGATATGAGCACCAATTTGGGATCGGAATGGTGTGGTGATAATCTGCTGTTCTCGAATCGCCTAGAAAAAAAGCACCGTACCGGGAGATCCTCTTCCGGAACGACAGCTTTCCTCGAAGTGGAGATCCGCAATCCATTGGAAGCTCGTGAAAAATCTGGACACTTTTTTTTGCTACCAATGACTCGTTCCATTTTTGGAACTTTCTTTCGCCCGTTCTGTTTTTCTCGCCCGACTCAACTCGAAGAAAGACCGGATCCGTGTCTTATGGAACGTTTTCCTTCGTCTTCTCCACGCATTCTTTCGCCTCCGTCCGAGAAGGGAAACCATGTTTAAGACATACGTGCATCATCATGATGATGCAATAACTTTTGGAAGCAATATTGCTCGAGTTCTGGGATTTGCGGCTGGCAAAGAATATGCTTGTCAAGAGGAACACCTGGCAGCAAATGCACCGGATTTTCAGTCTACCTTTAAACTCACAAGCAACATTTCCGCACCAGTCTATATCGATGGAAAGGTCAGTCCTTCACTACGTCTCATTTCTCCATCTGAATTCGGGAAAAAGGTCCTCTTCAATCCGATATATTACAGACCTGTTGTAATGAAAATAATTGAGGATTTATATATTCGAATCGTCGATCAAGATGAGAGGACGATACTTTTCCCACCTAATTCATTTCTCGTATCGCGCTGCACTTGCGAATAGCCGCTTTCTAATGTTCATGACCTGAAAATATCATCCCCGAAATTCACATTTTTCCGGGGAATAATTGAGGGAGTGGTATTCGGATACTCTCTCGTTTCCTCTCTATACATGTCAGTGTCAACACCTTACCCCTAATCACGTGCGTTCTCACTGAGGAATGAATAATCTTCCTTTCATTCTCCCAGTACCGATGAGTTTCGACAACTCTTGTCTGGAACGTTTACGTCTCCTCACCGACAGTACGGTAGCGGAGAGGAGGTCACAGGGTCAAATCTTTTCTGTCTCCTTCGAGGACTCACGCGTTGCCTCTTTCGTCGTTGGGGTCATTACATCCGCCAACGAAGAAGGCGAAAAGAAAGAAGAGAACGAAATCAAAGTTGAAGTTGAAGCAGGTGAAAC
>CAJPEV010005571.1:0-14270 GCA_905338385.1 Darwinula stevensoni
ATTTGACTTTTAGGATTATACTCGATTACATACCATTCCAATTTTCTGGTCTTATCAAAAAACTTGGCAACAATAATGGGGTCGGAGTTTTGAGATTGAACACCTATTACTGCAAAGCGGTTTTCCAATTCTTTTGTGATGAGTTTCATTATTTAACGATTAGATTTTTTTAAATTATCGCTCCAAATCCTGTTCCTTGATGATTTCTTTAAATCGTTGTTCTTTGAAATACAAATCTCTTTCAATGCCAAGTCCGAATGGACGCTTGATAGATTCAAGTTCTGTAATGGAAAAGGTGCCCCACTCATCAAAAGCGAGTCCTGTTACATACCCAAAGGCTATTTTATTTTCTTTATCATATTCTGTGGCATACCAAGTAGCAGAACCACAAGGGTCAAAAAACTTGGCAACAATAATAGGGTCAGCAGTTTGGGATTGACATCCGATTTTTTCAAATCGTTCTTCAAGGGTTTTTGTTATGAGTTTCATAATGTTATAGTTTTAATTAAATTTTTATTATCGGTAGGAAGACAAGTCTATATATTTGACATTAAAAATTGTAGGTTGTGGTTTTCTTTGAGGACTGATTTGCAGTTTTCTAACCAATTCAGGTTGTTTATAGGCAGGAGTAATAGAAACCTTGAGTGGTTTTTCTCCAGATGGAATAACCAAAATTTCATTTTTCATTTCTCGGATTTCCGATGCGCTCATAAGTGGTCGCTGACGAATACTTCCTGATTTCTCGTCCTTATATTCAAAATTTCCAAGGATTCGTTCTAATTGATAGACTTCTTCTCCTAAACCGCCGTAATAGCATTTAATATTGCAGTTGTTTAGAATGTTTTTAGCTTTATCGCCATATTTACTAAGTAAGGCTTCGGATTGTAAAATAAGTTGTTGTGGGATTTTGAATTTGCGTGCATTGGAAATGATTTCGGAATAATCACGAATGGCCGTTAAGGTATCAAATTCATCCATTACCATACAGATGTTGAGTTCTTTTTCACTAGGTAAATATGAGAATGCAAATCGATAGAATTCTTGAAAAAATAAAGAAACGATAGGTGCATAATAACGAACATCACCAACTGGTACGTGTACAAATAAAGCATGAGCCCGTGTTCTAAAGTCTTCAAATCGAATAGTGGTGCGAGAAGTAATGTCACATAATGTAGGGTCTTCTCCAATAAATGAAAGTGCAGCTAAGGCACTAGCCACAATAGATTTTCGAGTGTTTTCTGATGCTCCCGCTAACGCTCTGAATTTGGTAAAAACCGTTTCTGATCCTTTGGTAGCTACAAGATTTTCAACTACGTGTGGACTGGCTTGATATTCGAGAATTAATCGATAAACATTGGCTAGGTTTCTGTAGTTACTTGGTTCAGATTCCATGATGTATTGAATAAACAATACTATGCAATCTTCTGCACTAATACTAAAGAAGTCTTCCTTTTCACTGGTAGTAGCACTCATTAATGTTTTAGCAATCTTTCGCATTTGAGTAAGATTGTTATTAACACAACCCTCTAGAGGATTAAAATACACCCCTGATTTGTTTCCAAAATCTAAAATGTAAGTTGAATAACCAACAGAATTTAAATAAGGAATGGTTGTACTTAACTCTCCACTAGGGTCATTTACAATAAGTGAAGATTTACCTTTTGCATTCAAGATGAATGGGAAAACTGAGACTTGACTTTTACCTTTTCCAGACGGGGCCACTACAAGATAATTAGACTGACTTTGAGTAAGAGAAACAAACCGAGTACCATCAATACAAAACCCGTCAGCTTGGGATGAAATTAAATTAGAAGGTTTCCCGAATTCAGCTTTTAAACGGTTGTCTTTACCCCAAATGGTCTCCACTACTTGTTTGGCAACGGGAGAGCTTTGGCTGATTTGATTTAAAATGAATTTTTTAATCATGGTAGTTTGTTTAGAATTTCTTGAATTAGATTGATAAAAAAGCTACAGATAGCTTTTGTGATTTTGAGCCCTGAATAGAATAGAGCTAAAAAAAAGCGGATAATGGAAACAAGTAAGCCTCCAATGGCATTAATAAAAAGTTGAAAGGTTGGATTCATAATTATTTGATTTTAAAAATTAGTATCTTAGTTGTTTTTATGTGGTAAAACCGCGATTTTTATATTAAAAGGAATTTTATTTTTGAAAAAATATTTATTTATGATGCAAGTAAATCAAAGTTTTAGGATGGGTATTATCCAAATATTTTCAAATTTTTACTAACTTTTGTCTAATTAAAGTCTACATATCATGCAAGAAGATGTTATACCAAAAATGCTAATTCAACAAGTTTTTGAGAAGGCAAAAAAGGAATCAGGGAGTCCAGTTAGAAACGCACTTGTTAAATACGTTCATCAACGACTTTTAGAATTGATGGTGGGTAAAGGATCTGATTATACCGCAGTATCTGTAAAAACACTAGAGCGTTATTACCAAAAACATATTGAGAATCTAGAAGTAGATTCTTATTGCGAACCCGATGACAGGGTGCGATTTCAGTTTGTAAAGTTCTTAGGATATAGTAACTATAATGAGTATTTGGCGAATTATTATCATAATATAAACCAAAATTCTAGAGTAAGTATAACTAATAATCATGCAAATCGTGATATTATACAGATAGAAAAACTAGAAGGCGGATTAGATATTCATTAATTATGTGCGCCTATAAATATTCTGTAGAGGGAGAACCGACCATTCCCTGTACTTTGGAACAAAAAATTTCTGATTTACCTATTGATAATAAGGGATTTTGTATTTTTCATAGCAACGATTGGAAATGGAAAAAACAACAAGAGTTTTTCAATTATTTAAAAATCTACAAGGAGTTATCACAAAAAAGTGGGAACAGAATGGATTTACAAGGGGTTGGTTTCATTGCTGAGTCAGGTAAAAAAAGTATTGATTATATAGCGTTACTCTCAGGGGCTCATTTGCAAGGTAGTTGTTTTAAGGATACAGTTAAAATAGTAGGAAGAAGCAACTCTAAGAAAATTATAAAGGGTACACTAAACTTTAGCCATTGCCGTTTTGAGAAATCATTAATTTTAACAGCTTGTGTATTTAAATCCAAACTTTCATTTTCCAATAATTCCTTTTCTTCAGAGGCTACTAATAGTATATCAATTAAAAACTGTGATATAGAAGATTATTTTGAGTTTTCCAACCAAGAGGATTTTGCTGTAAATTTTTGGATTGAAGACACTCATTTTTATAAAGAAGTTTTTTTTAGTAATATAAAAGCAAACGGGGATGAATTCGAGATTAGTGGAAATTTTTTCCATTGGTATACTTCTTTTAGTGAGTGTAGTATTGTTAATCATTTTACTGATTTTAGTCACAATACTTTTAAAGGTTATACAGAAGTGTCGGATGTGTCCTTCTATGGTTTAACTTTATTTAACGGACTTACTGTAGAAGACCGTTTAATAATTTCTGGCGGTGAAACAAATAGTGTTTTTTATGGAGAAACAGAATTTGATATCAATCCAAAGATGATTAAAGGACAGATTATTTTTCAGAAAGTGCAGTTAAGTGCTCTAGAGAAAAATCATTTGGAATATCTAATGTACCTTGAAAAGGTAGGCTATCGAAATAAAAAGAAAATTGTTATTGGTTCTGGATGTATAAAATATCGATATCAAACACCTATTAAAAAACTTAAAACAGGAATTAATAATGGATATATCATTGAGGAGTTTACTCGTTGCTTTACTAGTTTTTTGTCTAATACAATCCAGAAGACAATTGGAATAGAAATTTTGGAGCGAAATTCAAATGGTATAACTTTTTTTTATTATTCAGATGCACATTTTGCCAAAGGGGAATTCGAAGAAATTTTCACAGAAGGGCAAAACGTTTTTTTTGATATCATGGATAATAAAAATTTGAGTAATTATGTAGATATACCTCGTAAAAACCAATTAAATATTCTTCAAACCAAAGCAACTCAAAACGCTATATTTTCCAAAATTCTTTCTCAAATATCGGAAAAGCATTGGGGTTTATCTGACACTAAAGTTTTTTCAAATTCGTTATTACTGCCCAATCAACAAGAGATTTTTGCTCAAGAGTTACACGGTTTACTAACTAATATAGATATAGACAAAATAGTAGAATCTATGATAACTAGTTCTGAACAAAAAATGTATTTGAATCTTACTTTAAATATAGCAGGAAAAATTATAACTATTGGAGAGCAAAATGGACCTGTAAATATTAATTCTAATTCGTAGTCAAAAGATTGTCATTTTTTTCAAAATTTTGGAAAAACCAATGGTTTTATATCGAGTAATTTCGCTGTGTAGTTAAGGATAAGATCACTTCTTAACTCAGGTACCAAAAGGAGAAAGGCATCATAGAGGTTGTAAAATTGATCAATTTACATCTGATATAAGTCAAGTAACCATTATGTCAGCGCTGACATTTTAAAAATCGAACTTTTTAAAATGTCTAAAAATGAAAAATGTAAAATTAGTATTGTTGAGCGTATTAGTTGCAACAATGGGATTGGTTTCTTGTGAGACAGAGGATTTAGGATTCTACGGGAAATCACAAAAACAAACTACTTCTTTTAAAAGAAATAAACAAGAGCAGATAGAATCTGTTCAAGAATATTCTCAAAGAGAAGCAGATGTAGATAGTTTAGCGGTCAATATGACTAGCGATCACGGCACCAAGGGTGACGGTAAATTAGGCGATGATTAGATAATTATTTAACCTAAAAATCAAACACTTATCATTAATTTGGTAAGTGTTTTTTATTTTATAAAAAATCAATACATTTAAAAAATCAAAAATAACACATGAAGGTTTTACTATTTTATTTCTTTTTTTTCTTTTCTGGTTTTTCTTGGGCAATAGATTTAAAATCTTCCCAACAAAAATTAGATTCTCTATTAGAACAAGTAAAAAAACATAGAGAAGAAAATAATGAAAAACTAATGTTGCTTGATGGAAAAAGAGCAATTTTAATTGCTGAATCACTTGGTGATAATTTGACAAAGGCAAAAGTGTATGTTGCAATAGGAAACTATTATTATGATAAAAACCAAAGTAGTGTTGTGGCTTATGATTATTACTACAAAGCATATAGAGCATATAGTTATGAAAAGCAAGCTGAAAAAATGGCTAAAACACTTTTACGATTGGCTATCGTTGAGAAAAACAATCGCAATTTTTTAAAGAGTAAGGAAAGTAGTTTTTTAGCTTTGGAATTATTAAAGGGTCAATCAACAGATTTTTTGGATACGTTATACAATAATCTAGGGATTGTTTTTGGAGAATTGCAGGATTTGAAACAAGCTTTTTTTTATCATCAAAAGGCATTGACACTCAGGATAAAAAACAATCAACAGGAACTCATACTACAAAGCTATAATAACATAGCTACAGCTTATTTAGAGAATGGAAAATTATCCAAGGCATTATTATTTTATCAAAAAGGATTGTCTTATCCTAGATTAATATTGGAACAATATCCTCAGGAGTATGCTCGTTTATTGGATAATTATTCCTACTTACAATTTTTACAAGGTCAAAAACAGGTATTGCCAAATTTGCTTAAGGCCTTATCTATAAGAGAAAATTGTGATGATAAGGCAGGTGTTTTGAGTAGTTATCTTCATTTGGCATCCTATTATCAAAAGTTAAATCAGTTAGATCTTTCAAATTCTTATGCCTACAAAACCTATCAAAGGGCATTTCAAACCAAAAATTACAGGGATGTTTTATCCGCATTAGAATTGTTGGAAGCTAATTCTNGAAGCTATTTTAAAAGAACTACAACATATAGTTCACGATATGAATGAACAACAACTTATAAGTATCTCTTATCCATTACTAATAGCGGAGCTTGCCAATCAACATTTGATAGACAAAACCATAATAAGTTGCGAAATAGATTCTACTATTGATTGGGATAAGATATCAAGCCGAGTGAAATTGGCAATATATTATATTGTACAACAAGGGGTTAGAAATATTAATGAACATTCAAATGCTTTGCAAGGATCGGTGGAGCTTAAATTAAACCATCCCGATTTGTTACTTACAATAATGGATAATGGAATAGGACTGAAAAAGGAAATAACTTTAGGGATGGGTATTTCTGGAATGAAAAAGCGAGCTCAAGAAGTAGGAGGTAATTTCGAGATAGTATCTACAAAAAATAATGGAACAACAATTTGTATTAAAATTCCTGTAGCATGAAACAGCAATATCATATTTTACTCGTAGAGGATCATTTAATTACTCTTGATGCTTATAAAAGTGTTTTAGAACTTATGCCAGAGGATTTTGTTATAACAGAAGCACAAAATATAGATACAGCATTAGAAAAGGTCCAAAGGCAGCCTAGTTTGCTGAGTTTTGATATCGCTTTTGTTGATATTCATTTGCCTAAGAGTTTAACTACATCAATTGAGTCAGGGGAAGAATTAGCCTTAGCACTTAAAAAAAGATTTCCAAATATTAAAATTATAATTCCAACACAATACAATCAAGCGCAAAGAATAAAACATATTGTCAATACGGTAGCTCCAGACGCCTTATTATTGAAGGAGGAATTTAGAAGTAGTCACATATCACAAGCGGTATATGCAGTATTAAACCATGAAAAGTATTACAGCCCAATGGTTGAGATTTTACTGCGAAAACAAGACTTGGAATTAGATGTTTATGATTTAAAAATATTGAGTTGTCTTTCACGAGGAGTAAAAATTAAGGATATGCCTTTGTATATTCCACTTTCTTTGAGAGCTATAGAAGATCGCAAGAGTATGTTGATGATTAAATTAGAAGTCCCACCAAGAGACAATGAGAAATTAATAGTTATTGCAAAAGAAAAGGGATTAATTTAACAGATAGAATTGATATTGGGAAAACCGTTTTTATTTATAAAGGCGGTTTTTTTTATGCTGTAAAAACGTGGAAAAACCACATTCATAGAATAAATAAGCCTCTTAATTTTGAATTTATAATCAATGCTGTTTAATAAGTATTTAATTTAAAATTATGGAAACAATAATCTTAAAATTTGTAAGCCCAAAAGTTCTAAATGAATTGGGAGAGTCTCGTATGATAGAGAGAAAAATCTGGCTAGAAGATCAAACAGAAGAAGAGCTCGAGCTTGATACGTATGACTGGGTTATAAGTTCATCTACTAAGCAAGGCGTAATAGATCAGTGGGAAGTAAATCAAGAAACACATCGAATGCGTTTAAAAACATGTAATTCTTCGGATGGTTTTGAACCACTAGATTATTCATTTGCTGTATCAATGATTGGGCAAATTGGGAACAAGAAAAATTTACAAGATTATTTAAATAGTCTTCAAAAGATTTACATGATAATAGTTAGTGAGAATAAAAAGATAAATAACGAATAAAAAATAAGTTACCATGAGTGAGAGAATTCAACAACAAATTCAAGTTCGACTAAAAGCATTTGATGATGTATTTCATAATGTTATAATAACTCTAGAGCGTTTAGAGCGATTTCTACTCTCTGAAGAGCATTATCAAAATATTGGGATTACTGCAGTTAGTAGTGATCGTGATTTTCATGATGATCAAAATAATGTACCAACAGTAAAACTATTGTATGGAGAGACTCAGTTACAATGTTCTGCTTTGTTTTTTCAAACAAGATTTGATGATCAGGAGTTATTCCATAAAACAGTCAGTTATTTTCTTAAGGATTTACTGATGTGGTACGCCGGAAGAAATGAAAACATTCCATATGATGATGTGGAGCGCTTTTTCATTCCAATTTTAAGTGCTTTGGACAGACAGGTTCATGATGTAAAACAGGTAATGCAAACGGTTCATAAATATGTAAGAGATATTGAGAACGATATTTCACAATTTAGTGAGCAAGAGAAAGAAAAAGCTATTCATGATGGTTTTACGGGATGGTTAAAAGCACAAGAGGTAGTAGAAAAGCAACATAAAGCTTTTATGGAAAAAGGTGAAGACGTGATATTTACTATTCATCAAAGAGGTACAATTGAGCAGGGTTTAGAGAGACTTTATAAAGCTTTTTTAAAATTATACACAGATAAAACACCCCTTTTGTTTTTAGATAATACCAGAAAAAAATATCTAAGTGACATCGATTTCGACCCTGTAAATTTGTTATCTAATCAAATTTTTGAGGATAAGAGGTAGAGGATCTATTAATTGACGAATGTCAAGAAAAGTAATTTTCAAAGATTGATAAAACTAACAAATAAATAAATCATCGATTTTTACAAAATTTTGTTAAATGGTTCTCTGGACTACACTTCTGGTCATTTAATGAAAGATGAATATCAAAGAAATAACAGTATAAAATTTTATAATTATTATGGCACTAAATAAAAAACAACATTCGGGACATACTTATTTTGAATTACATATTAGCTGTCCTGTATGTCACGATAGAGGAATGAATACACCACAGAGTTATTGGACACATCACGGCTGTGGAGGAAGTATTTATCTAGGAGACGATGCTTATTATTGGTGTGATAGTTGCGATCATAAAAGTCATGTGAGAATGTGGAAATATGGTTGTCCAAATCACAGTTCTGGAGCAGATTATGAGTTTATAACTGCCTCTTCAGTAGCCGTGGCACAAGCAATTAGTACTGCTGGACAGATGGTTAGTGAAACAGGAGTTGCTTGGTTACAATCTTTCTTAGCCAATATGGGTGAATTTTAATTTATATTGATGAAGACAATTCTGAATTTTATAAAGGGAGAAATAGCCCAAAAATTCCCTAAGCAAACCGATGCACTTTGGGTAAGTGAAAGCGTATATAAGTCTCTTGTGCCCAAGATAGAGCATTTTGGAGCTGCTTATGTTAAAATAAGTTCAAATGAGCCTTTGAAAGAGTTTACTATATTTTGTAAATTAGAAACTCTATCCAAAGAGTTTGGCAATGATACTGTTTTTATAATGCCTACAATACTGCCAAAAAACAATTTAATTGATTCTTCTACATCAGTAGAAATAGAGTATCAGAACTTAGATGAATTAAAAGAAGCACAATCTCTAGTTGTAAAATTACCCGAAGATATGGTTGTTACGTGGTCTGAGGATGAGAGTGAGTTTGCAAAAAGGTATTTCATGACAAAAAATAAGCTAGTTTATAATGATCAAAATATTTTTATACAAACGGGGACACAGAAATCTGTGGTTGCCATTATAACAAAGGTTTTTCCTGATTTAGACAGGAAAGAAGCTTATAGAATTACACCAGATACAGCTATTACCTTAGAAGGATTGCCTGTAGAGCAACAGAAAGTTGTCAACTTTGAAAAGATTGGAGGTCTAGATCATTTGGTTGATAGAATTCGGGAAATTATTCAAATTCCTTTGACATATCCTTGTGTTCTTGAGGCTTATAAAATAGAACCTCCTAAAGGATTATTGCTCTATGGTCCTCCGGGAAATGGAAAGACAATGATTGCAAGAGCAATTGCTTATTCTTTGGGCGCTAAATTCGTATCTATAGAAGGTCCTGAATTAAATTCTAAATATGTAGGAGTTGCAGAGCAACGACTTCGTGAGAAATTTGAAGAAGCTTCTCAATATAAAAATAGTGTTTTGTTTATCGACGAGATAGATTCAATTGCTAAGAATCGTGAGCATGAAAACTCAGAGAATCATCAAATAGATATGGTCTCTACTTTGTTGAATCTTATGGATGGTATTCGCTCAGCTAAGGGACTATTTGTTATAGGAGCAACAAATCGTTTGAATGCTGTGGATGGTGCTTTAAGAAGACCCGGAAGATTTGAATTGGAATATGAAATTGGATTGCCAAATCAATTGGCGCGATTGGAAATTCTAAATAAGTATATCCCTTTGGATGATAGTGTATTGTTAGATTCTTCTGTTAATAATGATTTTGTAAACTATCTTAGTGAGGTAACTAATGGTTATTCTGGCGCAGACCTAGTCTCTTTATATCGTTTATCTGTAATTAGAGCCATAAGAAGAAATATGACAGTTGATACAACGGGTAAAATTAAGATAGAGCAAACACAGCAACCTATTAATTTAAAGGCTGAAGATTTTCAACAGACTCTTAAAGAAATTACTCCAACTTCTTTAAGAGGGATAGATATGAGAAGAGAGACAATTGACTGGGACGATCTTATTCTTTCAAAAGCTGTTCGTGAAAAAATGGAGCGTATTGATAATTTGATAGAGAAAGCCGTAAAGTCGTCTTATAATTTAAGGCCATCATTTATGAATTTAGTAATTAAAGGGCCTAATAGAAGTGGTAAAAAAACAATTTTACACTCTTTTGTAAAACATTTTAAGTATGAAATCATTGAGTTTAATCTTATGGATTATTTATCGGATACCTTCTCAAAGACCATCTCTGAGATGGAAAATAAGATTCAACGTTGTAAACAAGTTGCTCCTTGTATTTTCTTTATTGAAAATGTAGAAAGTTTTCCTGAGTCGAGACTTTTACTTTCAAAATTATTAGATATGCTAGAATGTATTGGAAATAGACAACCAGTATTAAGTGTAATAACCATAACAAAATCTAATGATGTGATTGATTTGACTGGATTTGAAAATCATATAGAACTTCCTGAAGTAAGTGAACAAGAGTTGTCACTTTTAGCGCAAAAGTACAAAGTAGAACTTTCTGAATTAAAAGATTGGGAAAAATTTCCTATTGGAATGATTATAAGTAAAATAGAAGAACTATTAATTATTGGCAGATGAAGATAGAATTATATATGTCTTGTCCAAATTGTATTTCGCAAGGATACAATACTTCTCGCCAATATTGGAGACATTCCTGGCCATGTGGAGGAGTCTTAACATTAGATGAGCATGCTCATGTAAGTTGCAAAAAGTGTCATCGTGGCGGTAGGTTACTGGATATGAAATTAAAATGTGAAGAAAATAGACATTCCTATAAAATAGCAAGTTTAGAGGGATATGCCGCAGCGATTTCTACTTCCTCGCATTTTATTAATGAAGCAGGGATTCTCTGGCTTCAAAATATGTTAATTAATGTTTAATTGAATAATATGGGACAAATGAGTTTTAAAAAAGGAAATTTTTTTTGGATTGCTTCAGCTATTATTTTTATGGTAATGTGGGCTGGCTCTGATAATTTTTTGGCAGCACTTTTTACCACTGGTATATTAATTGGATTATTATATCTTTTGTTTATTTTACTGGCAAAATTTTTTGGTTAATTTTTTTTAAAAAACCCTTCTTGAAAATTTCAGAAGGGTTTTTATGTGTTAATTATCTAGAATTTGGGTCTGTTATTTTGCTATAAATTAACAAAATAGCCTCTGCCAAATCTGCTCTATCTAAATCCAATTCTCCAATAACTTTTTGTAAATTAGTGAATGAAGCGTCATTTAAAAATTCATTTTTTACATTCTCTAGATATTCCATGTCATTGACACTAAATTTATGATTTATAAATGTAGGATGAGTGGCATTTAAATGGGCTAAATCTATAAAATCTTCTTTTGGTTCTGTAGTGGTAACTAATACTCAAAGGAGTTCTTGTTTAGTTTGCACTTTGTTTAGGGTCGCATTTTCAGGATTCTTAGTTTGTTGCAAGTTATTGAGCTTGTTCATAGGCGTAATAGTAAAGGGTAAAACGATATTTAAGTATAAGTATTTTAGTTTGTTTGTCAAATTTTTAAAGCATTTTCTAGTAAGCATAAAATTCTATTGATTTTTCAGAAAAAATCAATAGGTTAACTAAAGTTTTATTCTGTAATTTTTTTCGATGGAACTATTAAAAAACGCATTAAAAGAACGATTAATTCAAGCAGGTTACCAAGAAGAGCAACTATATTTAGATGCTCAACAAATTGTTTTTACAAAAAACCAAAAAAAGTATTTGCATATCATTAATTACTTTAGCCAACAAATAGGAAGTGAAAATTATTTAAAATTTAATGATTTATGTATCGCTTTTAATGAACAATTCCAAAATGAAAATCAATCCGAAGTAACACCGCAACAAAAAAATTGGCTGACAGTTCATTGATTTGAAAATAAGATAGAACATCTCTTTAGCAATGAACAATTGGAGATGGATTTTTACCCTGCTATAAAAGGATATTACATTAAAGACAAAGACAATAATCATTATATGCTAGTGAGTTTTCAAAAATATGATTCTAATGATTTTACTGGTTATAAATTAATTCAGTTTACAAAGCCGAGCTTTTCATTTGCTCATCAGGATAATTACATTGGATAATTAAAAAATGTGGTAAAACCGTAGTTTGCGTTATTAAAAATGCTATTTCTTTGTGAAAATTTAAACATAAGAAAAATGGCTAAAGGAAGAATTTGTCCACAATGCAAAAAAAATCAGATGGCGGTTTTGGAGGAAAAACAATATCCTGCTGGGGTAGATGTAATCTATTATTGTCGCCCGTGTGATTTTAAGTTAAGAGAGTTTGAAGACAAATAAGCAACTATTTTTTACTTTATTATAACTTTATGAATAATCAAGAAAAAATAGAACAACTTCAGGCTATGGCAAATGCCTCTGAGGATAGTTTAAAAAAATTCATGGCAAAAGAAATCCTAACCCATGATAATCCACTAAATTTCTTTACACTAGTTAAAAAGTTTGGATTAGAAACGCTGTATCATTACGAAGATTTAGAAGATGAGCAAATAGAGGAGTTTTATAGCACGTATTCTAAAGAGATAGAAGAAATTCAACAAGAAAACAAAGTGCAACATCAAGCCGAGAAAGACCGCTCGTGGTTTGCACTTGAAAAAACTACTGAAAAAATTAGTAAGGATTTGGATATGGAGTTGTAAAAATTATTGGTTTAAATTTCTACAAAATAGCTAAATACCATTTCCTATTTTATGGTACTTTGTTAATTTATCCGACTTAGTAAGCAGTGTTCCAAAGTAATAAAACCTAGTAATTTCCTCCTTTAATTCAGATAAACTCATCCTAGAGGTGTTCAGTAAATCGTGCTGTAAGTCCAAATCTTGCGACTCTGCCTCTAAAAAGGCTCAAGATATTAGGTATAAACTATTCAAAGGTGGTGTTCAGTAAGTTCTTGTAGAAAAATCTACCATTATCTTTTTACTGAACACTATTCATAAAAGTAGCTGTTGGTCTTCAATACTTCCATTTTTCCATATATAGTAAGGATCACCCAAAACCTGACAAGCTAAATCTATTTTATCGGTAATATCCGTTATTTCTTCGATAGATTTTAGGTTGTTTTTTAATTTTTCTATTTGCCTGATATTTTCTTCAATTTTTCTTTCCAGTCCTTGCTGTACCAATATAGATGAGCATACTGCAATTTTGTCTATCAGAGTATTGTTTTCAGCTTCTAGTCTGATTAATTCTTTTTGCAAACCTTTGATACTATTTTTTTTTCTTTGAGACTTAGCAAAACATTCTCTCTGAATGCTTTCTTTAATAATAGCAAGCAGATGATCTGGAATCGTGAGTTTTTCAAGAATAATATCAAACTGTTTATGAAGCACATCTGCATTAATAGACTTTCCTTTGTGAATACATTTTCTATTGAATTGATAATAAGGGAATTGTCTTCAAGATTTACCTCTAGATTTTCCACTTGTAAAAGAAAGATTACAACAACTACATACTAAATAACCTTTGAGAGGATATACCTCATTTACAAGTTTTTTCTCATGGATATAAGTTCTCTTTCATTGTAATTTTATTTGAATTTTTCTGAAAGTTTCTAAAGTAATAAGCCCTTGGTGCTTTCCTTCTCTTAATGAAACATTTCGTCTCTTTTTTAAAATTCCATCTTTGTCATAGGTTGTTTCATCATATTCTATCATACCAGTATAGAGGATATTGTTTAGCATTCTGCCCACAGTTGACCTATTTATCTTAATTCATTTTGATTTTAAATACATCCAAACCTCAATAATACTATTAAGCGTATTGTTTGCATAGAGTTCCATTGCTTCTGCCACGTAGGTAGCGTTAGGTTCGTCCCTAACCATAATTTTTCCTCCCGCAGGAGCTTTTTCGGTTTTATACCCGATAGGATAATACCAAGGCCAATAACCATCTAATAGTCTTGCTTCCTGCCTTGATATCACTCTTTCCTTATTTTGTAGCCTAAAAAACTGCGCCTGTAATGCCATCGTTCATTCTATGAAAGTTCACACGGGAGTGTTTTCAAACTTCATTTTAACCGACTGGTATTCAATTCTTCTTCTTTTAAGTTCATTGGTAATTTCCAAGTG
>CAJPEV010005572.1:0-14269 GCA_905338385.1 Darwinula stevensoni
GACTCCATGCATCACGCAGGTTGCGAAGTGCCTTCGGGAGGCCACGGATGATGGAAACTGCGAAGCAGTGCTGGCATTTCGTCAAATCGTCCCTCTTCGAGTATGAGCTGCCGGAGTCCAAAAAATTCAACATTTAAAAAAAACTCGGCAAAAAAAAATGTTTTCTGGGACCATGCGTCCTGATGGCAGGACGCATTTTTTGACAAAAAAAATGCGCGTGGTCCCACGCGGCGGACAAACAAAAATAAGCTGGTCGTCAACGTGTTAATATATTCACTTGCAAATGATGAAATATTGGACTGATCGAATGAAATTTACTAGCATTCCTCTAGAAAACGAATTGGCACAGTTTTTTTTAACACCATGTAGCGACGATTTTTATTCGGACATACCATTTCAAGACGGGTGAATTCCAACATGCTGGCCAAGAATCTGCTAGTGAATTCTCACCTCCGACCCAGACGAAAATCACAACAAGTTCAAATATTATCATTATGTGTTCCAGAACCATCAACTTAACATCGGCCAAGCCTATCACTTTTATTATATTCATAATGCATGGTATCGAGCCTGGTCGTGGCACGTTTTGGGTCTAGGACTATTTATACGTTCCTTGTAAATTCTGCTATTTGGCTCTGTCCACATGCTCAGCGAGGAAACGATAATTTTCTTTTTAATTGTAGTCCTCCATTTCATAACCAGTCCAGGAGGTTCCTGCTGTCTCAGGAACAGTAAATCTTGCAATGCGAGTACGAGTCGAAGCACGATATACGTAGCTACCCCTACCTTCTCAATGAGAACATCAAAGACCGTTGGATTGGCCGTGGGTCATCGAATATGCCGTAGCCAACACGATCACCTGACTTGACCCCTTCGGACTGCTTCTTGTGGGGATACATTAAAAGTTTGGTGTGCTTATCGCCAGTCCGTGACCTTGATGATCTCGGTGTTCACATCTGTCGTGCATTTGAAGAAGTCACTATTGAGATGAGCTCCTTTCTTATCGTGATCGGCTCCAACGATGCATTGACTATGATGAGGCACACATTCATACTATGCGTCGCAATTGATAATTGCAATAAATGGTATAGATTGCAAAATGAACCTTATTTTTAGGCAAGAAAAGAGTACATCACGGAAACCGTTGCAATACCTTTCATATTTATTCGTTTGAGCTCAACTAGATGTCAGCTAAATTCTATAGGAATTCTCTATAAAATGATATAAACGCAATCAGAATCAGTGAAAAATGATAAAAGTAATTAATAAAAAAAATCGAATCGTTAAGATTCGTTAAGACACCCTTTATAATAAAAAATAGTCGAATTTCGGACGGCATAGTTGCGTATCATGAAACGTCCATCATCTCCCCACTTCAACTCTTTCCTTGAGAGTTGCGCAAGATACAATAGAAGGTCCTGTGCCGGCCTGCAATAACGGTCGGGAGCACCGTAGCATGGGAGCTCATCATGTGGTGACGGCGGCAGCGGTGCTTTCTGCATGATCATACCCTCTAGGTGTGCTTCGTTATGATTGGCTACGATTTGCCTGTAGATGACTTCGGGCGGCAATACGAAATTTTTCATATCCCACAGGAGAAATGCTAAATTCTGGACAAGTAGAGGCAATATGAGGGAAAGGAATTCAACACCATCCTTTTTAAATATCGACTTATTGGTCCTTCCCTTCGCATTTGAATTGTCCCTCAGCTCAGTAATATCATGTTACTTATACGTGTGCCAAGTTTCACCTTTCCATGTCCTTCTAATTCGCCACGACAATTTTTTCCCAAAACCTATGACTGACGCTAATTCTAACCATGTTCTAGAAGGGTTAGAAATCTGGAACTTGGTACACATGTACTATTTGGGATGCAGAGTTCAGAAAAAATCCCACTTTGGAGGTACATGCCATGGGGGTATACATTTTTTTGGGGAAACGTTTTTCTTAAATATATATTGTGACAGATGAGGATGTCTTTCAGAGAGTCAACTGGATGACCTGGGTTCGGTGGTGTAGTGGTAGCATGTCTAACTGACAATCAGAAGGTCCGGGTTCAATACCCATTGCTTGGCTTTCTTTGGCTTTTTTTGCCTTCCATGTCCAGTAACTCATTCCCCCTCCATAACATAATTTTTGCTTGAGTAAAACGGAGAGACATGGAAAGATGAAACTTGGCATGGAGGTGCCTACCGTGACGATGAGTTCAGGAAAAATGCGAAATTTCAGATCCATGCGCTGGGGCATATTTTTGTGAGCCAACGTTTTCAAGTATTTTTTTTTTGTCCTGGCGTATTGAGCTAGTGTGGAAAGATGAAACTTGGCACATAGCTACCTATTGGGATGCTGCAGAAAATTACAGACTTTAGAAATAAATGCCCTGGTGGCACAAATCTCAAAAGGAGATGTTTCCAACTAATTTTTTTGCATCAGTTAAACTGATAAACATGGAAAGCTGAAACTTTGCTTGAATGTGGCTACTGAGACAAGGAGTTAAATAAAAAATGTTAAGTTTCGATACATCCCCTGAGGGAATTTTCCCCAGGTTTTGGGAAAAAATTGTCGTGGCGAATTAGAAGGACATGGAAAGGTGAAACTTGGCACACGTATAAGTAACATGATATTACTGAGCTGAGGGAGAATTCAGATTTCATGGTGCCTGCCCTCCGGGAATAGCTTTTGGGTGGGTCGGCTATTCTAAACATGTTTTTTCACCAGAGAAAAGGGCAAACGTATAATATTGAAACGTTGTGGGCATGTAGTTCGCTGAGGATGGATTTCGATAAGAAAAAAATGGTATGTTTCGGTTAAAACGGCTCAGGGCACATATTTTGCAAATGGCGAATTTTCACGAAATTTCTGATCTAGAAAAACAGAGGGCGCATGAAAGTAAAAAAAAACTTGGCTATGAAGTACCTGATGGTTAGCTGTGTAAAGAAAAAATTATACTTTTCTAATTTATATAGATGATCGTGACTGACGCTAATCCAAAAAGGGAAGCGTTTAAGGTTGAAACTGTCTGTCATGGAGTTCCCTGAGTCTCCATTTCAGAAGAAAAATAATTATTTGCTAAAACCCATCGGGGCTTTTTTTTTAATTCCATTTTCCTGAGTTTTTTTTATTTATTTAACGAAATAGAGACAGAAAATTTCAACTTCTCTTAGAAGTACCTATTTAATGGCGGAGTACAGGAAAAATCCGACTTCCGAAATGTGTTTCCTTAGCGTAGATTATTAGACGGAAGTATTTCAAAATGTATTCTCCACCCTTACTAAAAGGAGCACAAGAAAATATTTAAAGTTAATCACACATAGAATCATAGAAGAAAAGAATTTGATAAAAATGGAGACTTTCGACTCCATATATCACGTCTTTCAATGGGGACGTACTTTAAATACCTGTTTCTCATTTCGCAAAAAAAGAATTAATCACTATCCAAGGTAATGGAGCTCCGAAGGCACGACCAGTATGATATATGTGGTCTTTAGCTTTGCGGAGATGGTATATGGTTGTTACGTTTCGCTTGCTTTTCCATCAGGAAAATATTAACTCTCAAAGTTGGACAATGCATTGCGCTAGTTTTTTGGCTAATGCACTCAATAGCAAAAGTGACAACTTTAACAGGACGAAGAGGATTTCATTCGATATTTAGTGTAGCTACCCTTGGGTATCAACACTATAGCTGCTCTTTGATGCATAATTTTGATCAGATCAACACAAACGTACTTACACTCTTTGAACATTCCGAGCGTTTAGGGAGTAAAAAGTGAGCACTATGTGAGCTAGTTCAAATTTACTCTCTTATTATTCACCAAATGCTCCCTCATCGCTTGCATTAAAGTGAACACCTTCTAGTTATTCGACAAATCGATAGATGGCGGTAAGGGTCTCGCTTTTCGCACAGTGCAATAAAGTTCCCTCTTTCTCTGGAATCGTCCCTTGCAAGATTGTTTAGTATCTCGACATATGTCTCGCCTAGTCTCATTATAGGAATCAATTTACACGGACACTTGATCATTTGTTACCCAAATATTCAAGAAATATTCATTGAGTCCATGCCATGAACAAGATCATGTTCCTATTGAGAACCCTTTTGGAACGCAGAAGGTCTTATCTGCCGAGGAGATCGAGAATGCAAAGAAAGCCTCTGTGAACTTCATTCAAATATCCATCAAATTGATGAGTGAATGGGTGACGAAAGGCTGATATCTGGAAAACTTCAAGGACATATGAAAGGTGATCCATCCTCTGACATGTACTGTAATCAGTACTGTCAGAGATAGGTCTCCGCCTGTACTGTATGAGAGCGAAAGCAAAGCAAAGTGTATATAAGGATTTGCGTATTTGGATGACATCTCTATCTCTTTCTGAGGCGAGCTTTCTTTCTCACCGAGGAGGAAAGCAATTCTACACCTTGGTGATGGGGCAAATTCGCTCCTTTCCCAGAGTAAAAGGGGAGTGAAACTGGAGTTAGCGATTTCACTCTCTTTTTTGAGAAAAATCGCTCCCCTTTTTCTAAGAATGTAGGAATCTTGGGCCATTCAGCTTATACTCGTTGCCAAAGTCCGTGGATACTTTTGGAGTCAGTTTTGTACGATCCAAGGCGTCGTTTCAGGAGTGACCATAGGTGTTCGATATAGTAATGGTTAGAAGACTGCGCAGGCCAGTCGAACACCTCCACTCTGTAAACTTCGAACCATTGGCAAGCCCTGCGAAGAAATGTGTGTTTGGGATCATTGTCTTGCTGGAAAATGAAACCATCCTGTCCCATCTCGTAATAGGTGAAACACCCTAGTTTTCACAGCCTAAGCACTAGTTTTTGGCCACGCTGATTGGAAGCGGACACCCTGTGCACACACTGGGAAAAACTAGTAATAGTTCTTAGTATGGGAAGTTCTTGATAGAATGCTTGAAAACGGCCAGATAAACTAAGTATGCAGGCTATAAGCTTCACTGGCCAGCATCTGGAGACCGGCCAAAAACCGAGGTGTTTACCCTAATAGACCGTAGCGAAAACGTAATTTTCTGCGATAATGGTGAACAGTTCGGCGCTCATGCCTCCATAAATGCAACACATCCAGTCGACGCTTTTGGCAGTAATCCGGTCCCAAATCATCAGGATTCTACGGCCAAACTTGACTCTACCTTTAGCATCCATCGGTTCTGCTGAGTTCAAACATATCAAGCAGCGCTTGGAATTCGTGAGATTCTCTGAGGAAACCAAAATCAATCGTCTGGGAACTGACGGGCGCATTTGGAAGTGGAAAGCGCCTGGTACGAGCCTTCAACCTCAGCAGTCAAGTTTGGCAGTAGTAACTTGATGATTTGGGGCTGAATGACAGCGAGAGGCGTCGACGGGATTTGTCGCATTGATGGAGGCATGAACGCCGAACCATTATCATAGAAAATTACGTTTTCGCTACGGTCTATTATGGTAAACACCCCGGGTTTTGGCCGGTCTCCAGTTATTGGCCAGTGAAGCTAAAAGCCAGCATAATTAGTTTATCTGCCCTTTTTGAACGAAAGAGTATTCTTATTTCAGCAAAAGGAGACGTACTGTTCTACCGTGAGAAAAGTAAAAACTGGAAATATTTCCTGCTAAATTCATTTGGAAGGCATTAATGGAAAAAGTTTTTTATTTATTTACAGCAATTCATTTTATTTCACAGCAATAAAAAACCTACGCCCTATATTTAAAAAATTGCTAATGGGCTATGAAGTCTCTCAAGAGGAGTGATAGAAAGAATAGATTGTGAAAAACTAACAGGTGGAAACATTCAATTCAAATCTCATTTCGAAGACGGTAAATAAACAATTATCTATATGTTTTCTTTCGCAATCCAAAAATAATTCGCGCCACATGCAATGTAGGAGAAAAATAACATTAATGCGAAAGGAAATCTTATTAGCGGCCTGCGGCCGCTACGCTGGCCGTCTGATATGCGGGAATACGAATTGTCTATTGGGAGCATAACGTCTCTTTGGCATTCTCTGTTTGATTCTCGCATTGCCATTAGGAACTGAACCGCCTCATTAGATTTATACACATACACAGGGAGATTTTGTTCCTAAACACACTCATCATGATATTCGAGCTGATTGGCACAATCGCCATTGTGAACCCATCGATTTAGCAGGTTTTCATGAGTCTCAAGACGACTTTGTTGATTTCGTTGTCCCAGCACATTCAATACAATTGCATCACCGAATAGCTCATGGGCTATTAGCATTATCTTATGGTACGGTTACCACTGATTCTGGAACAGGCAATTTCCAAGAACTTGTTCGACTTTGGCACAGAAGGAAGTTATCGCATGTGCGGCACAATACTAATGAATAATTCCTGGAAATGCCCCGCAGACTAATTAGCACCATTGAGTAACACCATTCTAAGGTTCTGAAAAAGTGTGAGTTGCAGCAGGAGCACTTTTCCGTTGTGGCAGCAATGTGAATCAAATGCCCTCTCCCTACAGCAATATGTACAGCATGACAGTGCTCGCTTTGACACACGATTGTAATTATTGAGATGACTGGAAGAGGCATGATCAAATGTCCCGACATAACGGTGGTGTAATGGTAGCACACCTGACCAGCAAGCAGGAAGTCCAGGTTTAATTCCTGGCCGCCCCCCAGCTTTCGATACCTGAATGCTATGTTCATTGCTTTAAGTTGCTCAGCAGGCCCCACGGCTCTCCTATTCCTGAGTTCAGCTTTTGCTAAGCAATCGATCAGCAGCGATCTAAGCGACCTTGAGCTCCTTACGTGCATCACTCATTAACTAACCATTACGGCTAGCACCTCCTGAAGCACCGATTTAGGAACTTCGCACCAAAAACGCAAACAGAAAATTATTGCATGGAATGTGATTTCATCACATTCGAACTGATTGCTACAATCGCTATTGCGAATGCCTCGGTTTAATAGGTTTTCATGATATTCAAGACAACTTTGTTGATTTCGTTGTCCCAGCATATTAAATACTCTTGCATCACTGATTTTCTCATGGGCTATTAGCATTAGCGTATGGTACGGACACCAATGATTCTAAAACAGTCCGGACCATTTCGAAGAACTTTCTCGAGGGAAGTTAGCGCATGTGCAACAGAATACTAACGAATGATTCCTGAAAATGCCTCGCCGCCACATTAGCACCAGTGAGCAACACTTTCTGAGCCAGAGGGTAAAGTGTGAGTTGCAGCAGGAGCATTTCTCCGTTGTGCCAGCAATGTGAAACAAATGCCCCCTCCCTACATCAAAATGTACAGCCAGACAGTGCTCGCTGCGGCATAACATCCTGAGTTCCGTGATGTAATGGTGGCAGACCTGACCGGCAAGCAGGAGGTCTGGGTTCATTTCCCGTCCACCCCCCGGCTTTCCACACCTGAGTGCTGCGTTCCTTGCATCAAGTTGCTCAGAAGGCTGCACGGCTCTCCTATTCCGAAGCACTTCGTAACGCAACTGCAGTGGCAGACGTTGTTTCCGCGCCAGCACCAACCGTTTTTTACCTGAAACAACTGCATCATCGCCGTCCTGTGGGACCTCCTTCAACATTTCTTCGCGTTCAAACTCACTACCATTTTGATGGGAGGTGCACCTCGTTTATGCGACATATGAAGTAGAGACTTTTTAGACTATTATTTTGAATTCATGAATCATAAGTCGGCCATAACATGTAACGCAAACAGAAAACTATTGCATGGAAGCCATGGAGCGAACCGCCGCGCCTGACCTAATGAATGAAAAATACGTCAACAAAAATGTATTCAAATGGAGAACTTGCAGTCGATCAGTGAAAACGTGACACGCAATGAGTTATTACCACCCTTTGCTTGACACATCTAAGTATGAAGCCTATGGAAATAATAGGATGAGCCACAGCCTATGGCTCAGACTGGTTTATCCCGATGGACCTAGCGCTAAGTGCATTGGATGGCCAAGCCTTTGGCCTGAAGTGACAGTCTAGTAGGCCTCGCGCGTTGGGATGACAACCACCACCACAACGCGGGGGTTCTTCGAATCAAAGAATAAGTTGGCCTGGAAAGGCATAGCCTTGTAGGCCTGCCGTTTTAGCCCGCAGATGGCCTGGACTACGACCCAGAATGGCATAGCATCGTAGGCCCTCGCATTGGTGACAGCCACGACCACGACCATCACAACTTTTGACCTCTTCGAATTAAAGTATTAGACCAGAGAGGGAAAGAGAGAATGAGAGAGAGAAAGAATATTTTTAAAGTGTTGAAAAATAAGTTTCTACTCCTTGACAATTGTTCTCGCCCTCGTTACCCACAATAACTTCGGAATATGATAGTGACAATAAGGAAGCGATTAGCTTAGTGATCATTACACTACGAATTTCATATTTGAATTCACCTTGACGTGATGCATTCTCTCGCGAATGCGATGGATGGTCGAAGGGAGGGGGGGGGGGGGGGGGGGGGGGGGGGCGGGCNGGGGGGGGGGGGGGGGGGGGGGGGGGGGGGGGGGGGGGGGGGGGGGGGGGGGGGGGGGGAGATGTCGCCGCAGCTATGTGAGTAAAACATGGGAAGCCTATGTTTGTCATATGAGCTCCAGGAACAGTGGTTCCCAAACTTTTTTAGTCACGACTCAAAATTCAGCATCCAAATCCTGGGTCACGACCCTAGGTTTGGGAACCCCTGTCCTAGAGGAAGGTGCTGCTAGATATCGATCACAATAGTGCTCCAACCATATCTTACGAAAATGATCCATGGATCCTCTGAAGTTATTGATTATTACATAGTATCCCTCAAGAAGCAATGAAAACAACAGCGGTTGGGTCTTTGGCATACCTGAGGAGTATATGATGTACACCATATCCCGTTCCTCTTATTTTCATAGCCTAGGATTGTGATGGCACGACCGTTTCGTTTCTCAAAGTAAGGCATTGGGCAGATGAATGGGGAAAAGTGATTCCCTGGATATCGTATTCTGCAAAAATACTTCTTGAAACACGTAACATTTCCATAATGCCTACCTTTGGGAGGATGACCGAAAAAAGCAATGCAGTAAAGAAAGCAATGATCATCGTTGTGTGGATTGATGGGAGAACGCATGAAACTTAGAGTATCAGGAAGCTGTACGAATTTGCGGCCTCGGATTGAATCTAAACGGGTCACGTCTACAATAAATTTCGCTCCTTATCGTACCCGTCATCCTGGTTCGCTCTGTTTAGTCTAGGAAGGTGAACTTCACGGATCTGTTGATTGCGGTAGAAATGATACCGGAGTGGTCCACGGCTGAGGGCAATATTCCGCTCAGTTCTGAAATATCAGGAAAAATATATATGTTCTCCCTCTTTCTCTGAAGCGCGAGACGGAGATCAAGTCCCGTTCCGTTTCATCTAAAGGAATTTCCTCATGATTGACGACGTGTTTGTCGTTGCTATGCTCTGCAAAACTTGTGGATGGTTTAGGAGAGCTGAGTCGTCTTTTGGCAGATGGCGATTAATCGTTTCACCGCATTTCTTCATTTTTTCCATTGCATTCAAGATTCCCAAAGGAATCGGACTCTTTGCGGCATTTGTCGTCGACGTAGATGGCTGCAACAATCGTGGCGAATGGTTGCATTTTCACAGTCATGGGAAATTAACCAATTACGGCAGCAGCAGCATCACGTACCAGGACGTTCTCACATCGTCTATAGTTGAGTAAATTATCAGGGTGGACTGTCGGAATCCCAGTGCGATGGGCATCGCATAAGGCATTCTAGAGAGAAAATTCTTGATTGTGCGGTGTCGCATCTAACGGAGTTGGTGCGAGGAGACAGACGAGAGTGCTTTTGTCGGCTGTCCTTCCTCAAGAAACGTTTCTCGCATTGTGGACTCGGATAGGCAGGACGCTCTTCCTACAACATCATAATCCTCATCAAGATCACTATAGTAATCGTATCCAAGATGGATCATTACAAAAGTTGAGGTGTCAAACTATGCCGTACCCAGTTGAAGGGTGTGCGACGATGACGGTCTCGATCTCCTTTCTTGCGAAGTCGCCGCCCGTACTCAGTACATGACTACCACTTGCGATCCATTATTTGCATACACACTCGCGCGAACGGAGGAGAGGGAGTGAGAGGGTGGAAATCAGGAGAGATGAGGGTGTCTGTTCTCCCTTCTTTTCTCTTATTCCACCTGCTGTTAAGGACTTTCCCCACTAACGCACACGCGTGTTGAATTACTTTTTCCAAAGGATGCTCGCAGCTCAAACTCGATGCCTCTGTGCTCTGACTCCGTCGTCTCGAATCCAGCAATCTGTCAGACAGACGCATCAAAGCCAGTAATACGAAGATCGATCGATAATCATTCTTTCGTGATTCATTTCCTTCATTCCTTTTCTACTCGAATGAAAAGAAATAAGTTTGCAGGAGAAATGTTTTACTAACAAGATTAAGCTTGATTCAAAATGTGCTGTATATGTGGTATACAGATGAACATATATATTTCAAATCGATCCAAGTTAGTATATGTTTCCATCGGTTGAGGCGATCGAAGACACTCCTTATATCTTCCCTCCTTGCTCGTCTGCTCTGGTACGAATGATGGGAATTGTATTCGTCAACAATCAGCTCTGAAAAAGTGTCTGAAGAAAATGAAATAAAAGAGTAAAATGTTTATTCGTCACTTAAGGAAAAAAGAGAGGTAAAATTACCCGATTTGAAGGAAATCGTTGATGATCGTCTGTTTGGAGCGACGATCACCTCATTTCCTTCCTTTCCGTGTTAGCGTCGTCAGGATTGAAAGAATTCTCGTATGGGATATCCATGATGTTGCGTCCCGAAATCAATGGACAGTTGGGAGGAAATTTATGGTGTTTCTTGTAAGGATTGTCTCCGTACTCCCAGTTGTGAAGGATCAGACGACAAAAAAATGCAAGTGGTCTCATCGCAGATCCCAATATAATAAAGACCGCATCTTCCCATTTCACAAGTAGATACGATGCATATTTTCGGGAAGAACTCAAGTGACCAGAGTCTCCTGTATGGCTCAGCAACTTCTTCCGGTTTGGGATGAAATCTTCATCATCGGATGGATAACCCCTGCTCAGAGCACGACATGAAAATTCCACGTTCGAAAGACATTTCCCAGTCAGCAGGGGACACAACCATTTCATTTCCTTGTGGCATTGGTAGACATTTGGCGGAGTGAAATATGCTTCGTGGGTAGTAAGTGACGATGTCGCGAAAAAATAGTTTCACTCGATTTGCTGGTGATGAAGTTCTTTAAGCCTTTGAGCAGAGAATTTTTTTTAACGCCTAGACCACCCGTAGTGAATACATGGAGGGCAGGAGGATGTTAAGCCGAAACTCCTCAAACGGTTAAGCTGCATTTCACTCGGCAAAATACACTGCAAACGATGAACATTGCCAGTTGAAATCCCCACATGACAAGCTCCGACACATTCACGTAACCAGCTATTGCTGGAACAAAGTTGGAAGTCTTACTGAGGCGAACAACGCGAAGGGGAAATTATTGCTAGGACTAGCAAGCGCAGTGTCAGTGCTAGCTCCTTCCATCTTCTCGACTGAATGAAAGCGACACAATACTCCATTCTTGTATATTTTCTTTCATAACGTACTCGCTACTCCTATCATGGTCAATGACGGACAGGGGCAGTGGCTCTAAAAACAGGAGAAAGTGACGGATTAGGTGGGTCCATACAATCAATATGTCATCGGGAGATAACGTGTCCAAACACGTTGGCTTAATCGATTCTTCCATCCTACCCCTTTGATATCTCAATCCCGACTCGTTATCGCGGTCGGCTCATACCCAAATAAATTCTCGATCATAAAATATTTTCATTAAGCTACATGGATGAAACTATTCCACATCAACGCGCACTTGATAATTTAATAATAATCGGGTAGCGCATATGAAGTGAAACTGTAACAATGGGAAGTTTCAGTCAGTTATACCGAGAATTTATGGCAGCGTGTAATATTAATCCAGTATTAATAAATCGTAAAGTCGTTTCATCTAATAGATATAGACGATCGTGACTGACTGACTGACTGACGCTAATTCTAACCATGTTCTAGAAAAGTTAGAAATCTGAAACTTGGTACACATGTACCTACTGGGATGCAGAGTTTAGAAAAAAAATCCGACTTTGGAGGTACATGCCCTTGGGGTACACATTTTGGGGGAAGTTTTTAAAGATATACCAGGGATTTCTCTAAGGTTCTGCCAGTAGCCCACAAGTCGTCATTGGAGGCGGCCGCAACGTGCTACTTTGTGACTACTGGCAGAACTTTTGAGGAATCCCTCGTATATTGTCTCGGATTAGGATGGTATCGGAGGCTTGACTGGACGTGTTGGGTTTGGTGGGGTAGTGGTAGTATACCTGACCGGCAATCAGGAGGCCCGGGTTCAATTCCCGCCCGTTCCTTGGCGTTTTTTCGACTTCTCATGCCTTCCAAGTCGCGTTACTCATTCCTCCTCTGTATTCCCCCTCTGTTCGCCCGATGGGCAAACAAACTTGCGAGTAAAGGTATATAGATAACATCATGTAAATCATCGTGGACTCGCTAAGTTGATGATAATATACAAGCTGGGCCAACAAAAAAATGAAGCTGTCATTTTTGGTGAGTCGCCAATCTCTTTTTAGGCTGCCAATTTTAGGCTCAAAGGATGACACAAATGGAGTTTGTATGTCAAATTTCAGCTTTCTGACTCTAGAAATATCAGAGCTGTAATTTGTTTCTGATAGTCAACGACAAATCGTGCTGTTGAACATATCGATATGTGCTTCAGGCTGGGATGAAAGGGAGTTTCGAATTTATGAAGTTCCATCCCTGCATGAACCTCCAAAGGAAGATTGAGAGGCACTGCCTCAAAGATTTATTCACTGAGCCATTGATTTGTGGTGTCCCAGTGTACAGGCTGGTGTTCAACAGAATGCCGGGCGCATTGAGTACCTTTTCAGTTAAAATGAAAGTGTTTCAACCTAAATGTGCGCCTTCATGTTCAGCATTTGTGCATTTATTTTTATTCTTTTTTTGCTTGCTTGTTTTGTTCAATTGTGAAAGATTTTAAGCTGAAAGAAAAATTAGCACTTACTTTTTTGGCGATGAAATGAAAATTAATTGCCAATCTCAGTTTTTTTAATTTTTATTTAAAACTTGGCGCAAACAATTTATTGCGATAATTGCTAAATGATGCGAAGATGTGCAGCATTCACCGTTTCTGTGAAAAACACGGGACCAACAATAAGTAATACAAGCGATTCTGTTTATATATTCTAACAGTAACATTGCTGCAGCACTTGCTTATATGCGATATTAGGACTTCACGAACGTGACTCGTGCTTTCAAGAAGACCTTCATAATCGCTCATAAGTGAGAATCTCTGGTCTCCAGACCTCGTTATTTTCTGTAGGGATTCCTTAAGGAAAGAGTGAACGTAAACAATCATGGAGAATTGGAAACGCTGAAGCAAACATTGCCTGCATTACTCGTGCAACCTTACACTATGTTGAACGGGAACATGCGCAAGTGTGTCGTAATGTGCATGCAGGAACGCGATGGTCAATTCCAATAATTGATATTACTCTTTTATCATAGGCAAGATTTGTTATTTCAATATTAAGCCAGTTGGGATTATTTCAACTCTATTTAAGTTACTCAAAATATTTTAAATGATTGGTTGCGTGACTTGAAAGACCCTGTACTACTCCTGCTGTTTTAGCCTAAGTTCCGAACCATTTTGGCTTATGCCTTTCTAGGTCATTCGTTAGATGGGAGGACTCTGGTTTATGCGTACTTGTACGCTTGCAGATGCGAATGGACAGCATATATTTTTCCAGCAGGGAAACGGATTGGATATCCTCGAGACATTGCGAGTTAGTGTGGCCATGCCCAATCCAGTAATGGACGCTTGGATGAAATTGAATATGGACTCGATAACACCATCGATGGTTCCCAAGAGGTATGATACTAGCAGTACCCTACCAAGTACAATCATCCCTCGTAAAGGACCCTCAGAGTTTTATTTCCTCTACTAAATGAGAATTCACATTGAGTACTTGCATTACTCAAGTACTCAACCTCAAGTACCTCTCGGTCCAGTAGAGGAAAACAACCTCGCGGGCATGGTTTTTATACTCTATACATCATGGATGAGTCTGAGTAAGGGCGCGTGCAATGTGGAGATTTAGGACAATTGAGCGTGTCTTCTCCGACCCACTAGCCAGAAGAACTTTGGGTCTCCTTCTGCCTAATTACCTCCTTAAACATGTCTATCTAGGAATTCCTATAC
>CAJPEV010005573.1:0-14257 GCA_905338385.1 Darwinula stevensoni
GACCTCCCTCTAAACTACGAAAAAAAAAAAAAAAAAAAAAAAAAGCAGCATCTAAAGGAAGCACATCAAGGATGAACTAGTGAATAATACCATAACACCTCCAAGCATGTTTAGAATGTACTTATGAAACAGGGGTGCTATAGCTGCAATGACCAACATGATGATGTAACAAGTCAACTGCTGCATCAGGTGATTGAACATACTAGTGGTGATCATGATATGATGATGTTGAGGGTGTTCTTCCCAATGTACTATCAAGATATCAATATAGAGTGGCTAGAAAAAGAAGCAAGCACTGTGGTATATGGAAGTGACCCTGCAACCTTCTGTTATCAATGAGAGAAGGGATGACAAGATGTGCACAAAGGACAAGAATTACAATATGATGGTTGATTTGAAAAAAAGTTGAGAACCTCCTTCTTCCCTATATACTATCGTATAGAGTGACTAAGACAGGAAAGAAGTGTTTTGGCAGGCAGCAGAACCATTCCTGGAACCATCATTATGAGAATGGATAAGCTCAAGAAGAGCAGAAAGGGCAAGAATAATAACATGATGGGAGACAATAAGGTTGATGGTGTCCTTTCTATGGTACCGTTGTGTAGAGCTACTGGAACAGGAAGGAAGCACATTGGCAGGCAGAACATCCTTGAACCATCTGAATGTGAAGCAGAGATGCTCAAGAAGGCAGAAAGGACACCTATCATGACTTGTTGCTGGAAGATAACTTTCTGCAGGGATAAGTCCCAATCGGTTATAGTTCAAGTGAAAATGCAAAAAAATTGAACAAAGTAACAATTTCACTCAAAACAGAGTAAACTATACACCAAAAGCCTCCCTGGATCAAGCCCTTCAAGACTATTTATGTTACTCCACCTGTTCCAGATTTCTGGATCTGGGGAGGAGTGAGATTGCCATAGAAATTGGAGTTTAGTGTACTTGACTCAGAGAATGATTGTTACAAATAAAACTTCAATGCCATGCCAAACAATGCTTCATAAGCTATATATTTCCGTGTCTTACTTTCCCATATTTCATATTGAAAAACCAGACCATATAGATTCTGAAGCAATTTTCAGAGATGTGATGGCACATTTCTGGCCAATCGAAAAAGCACCAAAGTGATGAGCGAATGAATACATTTTCGAATCCATTTACTCCAACTTAATGGGATTGTAGCTCGAGCGCGCCCGAGAGTCGCCTTTTTTATTTTTCGTCTGGGGTAAGAACTTGAGCATATATTTCACTGGCTCTAATAAAATTTTATGCAGATGCTATTTTGAATAAATAAATCAAATGCTAACCTGGCCATAGAGGGGACGGTCGCCCCCCCCCCCCAACCCTGTATCCGCCACTGAACGGACTCAAGCTTGGTAGGAGGAATACCGACTGGTCTTTTGCCGGTCATTTTGGGTCGGGAGACGTGTCCAAACCAACGAGCTTAAGATATCTCGATTCGAAGAAGGAGCTGTTCACGTTTTCGCAAATGGCGGTACTCCACATCTCACGACGCAAGACACCACCCACCCGTTGCATAAGCCTCATTTCGGCAGCTTGTTTCCAAGTATGATTCGTTCGGTCATTAACCACAGTTCGTTAACATGGATGAGGGTGGGAAGAAGAGGGTGGAAGAAGCGCTCCTAAGAACTGAAAGCTTCGCTTCCTTGGAAATGTCAGATTTGGCAACCACAGTCCTCGTAGTTCCCATAAAACTGCGGAAGCCTTGGAGATGTAGCTGTCGATCTCGTTTCCGCATCGCCCGTCACTAGATAACCAGTCTCCAAGGTACTTCAACTTCTCCACCAGTTCCAGTGGGACCCATCTAACATGTAAGGTGCACTGTACAAGACTTCTCGAGAAGCCAAACTGCGCTTTGGGGAGGCTCAATTTCATTCCGGCCGCATTACATTCCGGGTCGAACCGAATGAGCATGCCCTGAAGCTCCAATGCGCTAAAAAGGCATCATCGGGATAGAGAAGTATCTTTACTTCGATACAATCGATGCTGACACTCGAGGTCCACGCAACTCCTACAGATCCTATCCACGTACACGGGGAACAGGAGAGGAGAAAGAACGCAACCCTGAGGAAGTCCAACACGTCAAGGAAACGAGCACGAACTTATCTTGTTCAACCGAACGCAACTCCTGTCATCACGATATAAGGATTGTATGACCCGCAGTAGCCGACCGTTAATCCCATACTCTTGCAGTACACCCCAGTTTCCCTCGAAGTACACAGACGTACGCCTGGTGGATTTCATCCACGCCAGGAAACTTTCCATTCTTCAAGATAGTCATTGCTTTTTGAACTTCCTTCAAGGCGAGAATTCTCAATGCAGATAGGCTTCGAGTATGGTACATCAGATTCCACCGTGGATAGGTTTAAGAGCTCCTCAAAATGTTTCTTCCATGTTCCAAGTGCTTCTCGCTTCGGCAGCCGCGGCATTCCCGTTTCGGTCTTTCATGACCAAGAGAGTATGCAGTCTGCCATGCCGGAGACTTCAAATGGTTTGCCAGTACACCTTGTTTGCAGTGCGGTAGTCATGCTTAATTTCTTCGCCGAATTTCTTTCGTGGCTCTCATTTCGCTTCTGCTGCAGCTCGAGCAGCAGCTCTACGCGCACCTCTGCAACAAGCCTTCGAAGGGTCCGACCTATCAGACATACACACACTATAGGCTGCCTTCTTGGCAGTAACAGCCAGCCGAAGCTTCGAGCAACCACGTCGCGAGGACGGACCCCAGTGATTCGGAAGGCCATAGTATCTCAGGTCCGATCATCAAAATACAGGGGCGTTTTTTGAGGGTGACTAAGACAAATCAAGAGTTGCATGACGAGTTCGGGTCAGAAATTTCATGCTGGATCGGTCGTCGCTCAGGGTAATCAGGACCGCAATTGCCATTGTGCTTCCGGGATGACCACAGGGGCCGGGCAATCCGATGTTTCAGGGTGCATCGGACCCCGTCGTGATACATCCAGATCGGTCTGCTTGCCACCGGTCATTGCGTATTTTCGGCACGATGTCCTAAGGGTAAATCAGGAGCAGATGCTTTAACACTAAAACTAAGTTTTTATAAGTCGGACGTGGCAGATGTTGAGAAATTTCATCATGAAAACGAGCTGTAATACTCACAGGTCATTCCATGTCAAATCACCCAATCATACATGGATTTTCATGGGGTACCCTCTCAGAAATTTGCGAAAATTGGAGTACGGATTTCTTTTAGGAGAAGAGAAAGATCTGCAAAACTTTCCACACTCCGACCAATTGTTCAAAAGCTATGCGCATACGAAATTGTAGAGTCGGAGATTGACCCCCCCATGTAAATATGAGGATAAAATCTGAAGTTATGGTCCGATTTCAATAAACATAGTATATTTTAAAAGAGACACCTTGGGAGATCCCAAATATTTAATAATAACCGAGATTCGAAAGTATGTGAACATGTTCGCAAGTCTGGGTAACTTTTGACCTTGAAAATGACCTTGTAGATCCGAAGCGAAACTAATGCCAATTTTACATTCAAAGCACATGTCTTAGCTAGAATATGGCAAAGTTTCATAGCTGCAATTTTTTTTGCTATCCGGCATATGATTTTCAAGCTAGGCATGGATGCCTGCAAAGGAATACAGAAAAGAGGGAAGTGTAGCTCAGTCAGCGCATGCTCATATGGCTAGAATGGCCCAATATGATGCACCTCCGCCACTAATTTGTTCAAAGTAGCCAAATGAAAGAATCCCATTTTGTCAAAAGGTAACGAATGATTTTTTTGATTAAGCAAAGATGATTAAAGGCGTGAGATAAAAGAGATGCAACTAGGCAAAAAAAATTCCTATTCTAAATACCAGATCCTTTATCAGCAACCAATGGAGCAGAATCATGACATTTATGGGAGTGCTTTCTTGTGTGGATAAGAACGAATGAGCACGATATCACCTTCTCCAGAATACAAACATCAAAATATAAGAGGGAGATATGTTAAACTTGGAAAGGTTGGTGGAAAAGCATTTGGAAGCAGCAAAATCAGTGGCAGTGCACTTTGCCATCACTTCAACGGTATCACGTCGGAACATTGCCGTCAAAACATCGGCGCGATAAAAATGAGGGAAAATCTCGTTGACTTTCTTCAATGACTGTCATGCGAATTATCATACTACTGCGTATATCTGGCGAGGCTGTTCCTAATGGTAAAAAAAAAGCAGGAGCCAAGAAATGAAGTGGGTATTACTTAGGAAGTGAACGACTTCACGGGAATATTTTGCGGTAAAAGAAAACCAAGATTTAAAATGTTCAGTTGATCAATTGCTAACCAAACCGTAGGAAAATGTCATCGTGTTTTGGAGGATCAACACGGACCCATTTTAAGTTTGAGTATTTCCTTCCATAAATGCCGCAGTGGTGAATAGCTCTGTGAAGACTAGCTACAACGGCACGGGCAGTATTGTTATCTATGGCATTTTCATGATCTGAACTGCTACCTCTGAAGTTCTCATGTCGATGTTTTGTCGCGTCGGTGTTTCGACATGACTAGCGCATGGGCGATGGAACCTCGTGTCAAGATTGAAAAAAGTTTTCCAATCTTGAAATTTATAATAATAATTTGAATGGGAAAAAAATAGACAATGCTCGTGTTTCTATTGTTTTCCCTATTGAAGTGAAGCCTTCATTTAAAAAAACAATCAAAATGTATACTTTTATATGTTGAGCCTGTTTTTTTTTTATAATGTCCATAACATAATGCAGGAAATATTTGCTTAAATGACAGGAAAATATTTTTAAAAAGTTAAGTTAAAAAGTAAAAAAAAACTGAAGTTTTTTTTATGAGAAAGATTACATTTCTGAAGCAAGGATCTTTCATACCAGTTTCACAAAGCCCAAAACTGAAAATAATCGGTTCTATTGTTGAATGACACAGTGAAGGAAAGAAGTACTTGCCTTTTTGACACCTCCTGTCCATTCTCATTCATGGTTTCAGATGCTGATGAGTGTGGACGAGTGCTGAAAAGTATAATAATAATATATTTTTAAAGAAGAAGGAAGAAAAAGAGTGAGGTGAAGTTGAAATACTGCCTCAAGTAGCACATAATGCACATTACAAAAATCAAGTGCATGGCAGTGCCTAAAATTGCATGAAAAGGTCATATAAGCGATCTTCCAGGAACAGGGTGTCCCAAAAGTAGTGTTGGGATTTTAGTAGCTATCAGATCATAACATCTTAATAGGTTAATTTTAATAATTATCAGAAAACAAAGTCAGGCAGAATAAAGTTAATATGCTTGTAACACTCCTGAGTGCTAGGAGTTATATTAAAAGGTCACAAAGGGACATTCACATACACATTACACATGGCAAATAATGCCTTTTGAATATCCTCCATCTCACAGGTAGCAATAGTATGCACTGCAGTACCATAACCCTATCTGTTAGGGACCTATGGTTTCAATAGGATGGAATTTGTTATCGAACTCAGGACATGATGACACTGTTGTGTACCACTTTTCCCATGCTTATTATTCCCCCATTTCAGCAGCACCACATGGCCAACAAGATCCCCCAATTTGTTGGCTTCAATTATTTTCTCTAGGGCTTGAAAGAGTGTGCTTATGCAAATAAACCCTGAACAATTGCTGTGCTGGAAGACAATGTTTGGAATGCTATCAAGGCTGTCTCCCAGAAAATTCTTGCCAGAGGGATGGCAGCCATGATCCATGCATGCAAATGCTGCTAGTGAGACCACATTTGTAGGAAATTATTTCTCATGTGTACCATGTGCATGAAAGCCTCTCAATGACTGTGTAATATAATTTCTGACACTCAGGAGTGATGCAAGCATAATAATGTTGATGAACTTTGCTTTATTTTCTAATAATGCTAGTTCTAGTAGAGAGAAATGCTATGTTCCAGTAAAGAGTTAGGATTTTCAAATGGTGTACATTTTATAAATCAACTCATTGCATTTTCCCTAAATTTTAATCAGATTTAGACTTCTGTTTTACCTTCAGCATGTTCATATCAATTTCTACAGAGGCTTGATAATAATGGTGAAGAACAGAAAGAATGATTTAAACATCTGACCTGCACTGAATAAATATGCCTGCCATAAAGAAAGAGGCAGAAGGCCTATACAGAATTAGTTTGATTAGTTGTTTAATTAGTTGTTTGATATGCCAAGAAGACTTCCCATTTTTTAATTTGATGCATCCATACCAATCATAATGTACTCATACAATCATGAAGATAGTTGGCTCTACTCTTTCTTGAACTAATGCAATTTATTTCAAGGAAATACAACCAACAAATTTTACACCATAACTTCTTGCAATCCATGTTGAAAAATTGCAGTTATTCACACATTATTTCAACCATTTGATAGGATGAACATTCCTAGAGCTCTGGGAGATTGAGCAGTGGTAAGTTAGACTGGCAGCAGCTATTAAAAGAAATTGGATGAGTAATGTATAATTGCATTGTATTTCCTAGAAATAAATTGTTTTTCATCTGAGAAGTGTGGTACCATCTATCATTGAATGCGTGGCACAACGGAATGTACCCCGCTAAAACATTCCCGACAATAAACCCCCAACATGAACTTTTCCTGATTCAATTGCTCAATTCAATGATTGCTGTTGAAGCACAGATTGACTCTACATGCATTAAGATTTAATATTTGTATGCATTAAAATTGTAATACATTTGTTAAATTTTGGATTCGAGCAATGGTTCAAAAGAAAGAGAATTCAATGGGGTTTTAAAACATTATTGCTTTGTTTATTTGCAGTAACCATACATAGTGAAAGAAAATTTGAATATTCGAAACCGTGCGCAAATAGCTGCTTGGCAGTTGCATCCAAAACATTCTTCTGCCACCACCTCTGGACCATGAGGGAGGGCCTCCACACCTTATACCATAGCCCTTTGTTATGGTCTAGAGGTGGCGGCTGAAGGAGAATGCTTTGGATGCAACTTCACATATTCTCCACCTCCACACTTCACACCATGCTGCTATTTGCGCACGGTGTCAAAGACAGATTCAATTTTGGCATCATGGAGGGCAACTGCAAACAAACAAATCAATGATTTCATGAAATCCAATTGAATTCTCCTTTTCACACAAAAGCCCAATGGTTTTTGTGTCAAAAGAAAGTTTTGTATGACTCCAAAAATGACAAAGGTAATTAAAATTGCAAAGCATGAAGTGACTTTCCATGCATACTGTACATAAAGACAGATCATGACTCCTAACCTGCCAAAAAAAAATTTTCCTAATGCTGTCAATTCATATAGTTATAGACATGCAAGAGCTTGAAACTGTTGAGAGAATCTTCAAGAACTGTCAACATCACTTCATAGCTTCTGAACAGCTTTTGGTAGCTTTCAGTCACAGAGGTGTTCTCAAACACACCACTGAAAAGTTGTCCTGTTACCAACCAACGCATAAGAAAAAACTTGAAAAGTTGCTCCATGTCTATGAGACAATTAAAATAACAACACATTATTTTTTTTTACCTTCAGGTTCACACTTCCTGCTTCCAAAATTTTTTTGAAAATGTCTATTTTTAGTTTCCTTTGCTTTGGCAGTACAACTTCCCTCAAAAACAGCCGAATCAACACTGAAATGCAGCTTGTTGTTGTCAGTGAGCAGCCTAGACAGCCACAGTGATGTTGCAATGCGCTGGAGGGGCGGTGGTGCCGTCCACAGCACAGCAGATGCTCAAAACTATGATGTGTTTCAAAACACCTCTATGACACATCGGGTTAATTACTATGGATGTAGCAATAAAAAACATAATGAACTTTTTTTGTTTGGCCAATCCTAACCCTGCATTTATGTTCGATTTTCCTTTGATGACTTATTTTTATTGGAGTCATTTTCCTAATTTTATTATCCAATAATTTAAGAAAACTATTCAGGAAGGCCCACTTGCCCCTCTAATTGGAGCCGAGTTGGACCCCAAGGATCAATGTTTCTTATGCATTGATACAGTTGAGTTTTAGGGCAACTGAAACATCACCAGTAGCCTTTAGTCTTTGGTGACAAATTTTCTTCAGTTTTGAAAACAATTGATGCAGTACAAGTGGTTGCATGTTCTTTGACAATATACTAGAATTTTAATACAAATTCAGTACAGCTTTTTTTTCCTGTCAACAAGTGATGAAGTGATTCCTGACATTTATTATTCTTCTATCATAGAGGCTCCTAGAAACATTTACTTTTTGGAAAGAATAAATTTGAAAAAAGTGGACTCCCTGTTACTCATATAAGGGTTGTCCTTCAAATATAAAGAATGAATGCATGGCAGCCTTATCTTATGCATTTGAACTCAAGCACAATAGCATTTTTCAACATCATCTCCTATAATGCTATGCATTTTTCCCAGCAATGTACCCATCCAACAAATGTGTCATACAAGCAATTTTCTGGATGCATCAAAAGCTCCTTTTGTTCAAATGTTTTCAGCTCCATGTCAGAGCTGAACTGGTGCCCTTTTCATGTTTCTCCAGTTTGGGAAGTAACCAAATATCACAGAAGTAAGTCAGGAGGATAAGCAGAATGTTTTAGGGTCTCAGAATTGATTGTAACTATAGCATTCAGCACTACTCCAGTTATATATGGGAAAGCATTATTGTGATGCAGGAACTGAATGACTTACAAGAGTTCTGACCTTGTCTTGTGGTCATGGTTTTTTTTTTGCAAATAATATTAGCATACACCATATCTGTTGTTATTAGGGAGGTTACAATGCAATAATGTATTAATTAATGACAGAAATGCCTCTGCCAGATTAAGCTTGCAATAGATAGTTATTGTCATTACAAGGGGCAATCAAAAAGTTTCCAAAAACATTATCTGGGGAAAAAAACCATTAGACTTATTTCAATGAAAACTGTTATCCAAAGGGGCAACACTTTACCTAGTTCTCAATACAGTCTCTATGTAATTTGATGCATTTCCTCCACCTGGCAGGCAGTGCATGGATACCATTGTGGTAGAAGTTGGTTTCCTGTTCATGCAGGCACTTTCTTGTAGCACATACAAGATCTCCATCCCCATGGAAGCATGTTCCCTGAAGGGCATTCTTCTTTGGACCAAACAGATGGTGGTCAGATGGAGCAAGGTTGAGACTGTACAGTGGGTGGGTGAGTACAGTCCAATGAAACCTTCCAATAGCCTCCTGTGTTTTGAACAGTGTGCAGGCGTGCATTGTCCTAAAGGAAACAGACATTGGCATCCTTAAGCTCTGGTTTTGGATAGTGCAATTTTGAGTTTCTGCAGTATCTGGCAGTATCTGTCCTGATTAATTTTTTGGAGCCTGCCACAACAATTAATCAGCATTGATCCCTTTTGTCCTAAAAATTGTTGTCATGATTTTATTGCAGGATGCCCATGACTTGAACTTTTTGGGTCTTGGAGAGTCTAGACATTGCCATTCTTTGCTTTATTCTCCAGCAATATGAGGAACTCAGTGACAAATTTCTGGACAAAATTGTGATATGAGACAAGACATAGTTACCATTCTTTATGCCAGAACTGAAAGAACAAAACAGCAAAGAATGGCAACATCCAGACTCTCCAAGACCCAAAATGTTCAGGTCACAGGCATCCTGCAAGATCAAATTGCAAATCATGACAACAAATTTCTGGAACAAAAGGGATTGATACTGATTGATTTCTTGGAGCCTCCCACAACAATCATGCAGATAGATACTACCAGTCACTGCAGAAACTCAGAACTGTACTGTACAAGGCCAGAGCTTAGGGATACTGATGTGTCTCCTGCAGGACATTGCACGCTCAAGTGTTCAAAATGCAGGAGACTATCATAAAGTTTCAGAGGACTGTACTCACCCACCCACTGAACAGTCTTGACCTTGCTCCATCTGACCACTGTCTGTTTGGTCCAATGAAGAATGCCCTTCAGCCAGGACTGCCCAAAGGTTTCCAGGGACCTAGGGCAAAACCTAACTAAACCAGAGACCCTTGGGGGTCTCTGGTTTAGTTAGGACCCCTTGATATGCAGGCCCGGGACAGATTGCCCCCTTTGCCCCCACCGCTCTAGGCAGTCCAGGCATCAGCTACGACTTTCAGGGTCATATTTTCAAAGGGCTACTTACAAGTTAGTAGCTACTAAGTCTCTACAATCTCTAGTTGTGACTAAGATGGTATTTTCAAAGAGATAATAAATGTTAGTAGCTATTAAATAGCTACTAAATGCAATACAATTTTAGTAGATGTTGGAGGGTTGTTTAAAAGGCTACTAATTCTCAGTCTGTCAGTTATGGATGTCTTATGTGTGATTGGTGCAGAAGAACATGAGCCATCAATTCAATACAGGCCAAGAATATATTTGTACCATGGGAACCCCATGTGTTCTAAATAAAAAAATAAAAAAGACAATTCATTGGCATTGCCCTGATTGAATATGCTTGCAGATTTTCCAATGTTCTCTGTCTACATCCCTATGATCTTTTGTTCCCAGTACTTTTTTCAATATGTAAAATGTCCATCTTCTTCCATCATTTCCATTTGATGCTTGTGCTCTCTTTTATACAAATCCATGTGCAAGAATGCTTCAAGAGCATTCTTCCTGCCGGTAAAAGAAAAACTGATTTCTTTCCGTGCACATCATCGGTGGTAAGATCATCATCCATGATTGCATCATCATCAAACAGGTTCACCAGACTGTCAAATTCATGTGGCAGAGTATCCACCATTGCTGAGTATCTCTGATGGAGGTTCAGGTGGAGACCCACCACCAGTTTTCTTGCTCCTTGTGCAATTCATGTCTCTCTTCCTGCCAAAACGATGATGAAATCTTTGCACAACTTTCTCCAAGGCATCATTTCCCTTGCATTGGCTTGAATGTCTGTTTTCTATGACAGTAAAGGCCTCAATGCACTAAAGACTGAAAGAGCTCCTTTTCTTTGACACACCAGTTTTCTGATCTTGGACGTTTAGTGACACTCATAGTTATCCTGTTATTCCCTAACTGCAAGATGAATGATTGACCATGGCACAAGGTGTCATGAAGGAAAAACATGCCTTTTGATATCTCTATCTGAACCTTGAAATGTGTCATACTTATTCTGTTATTCAATCATCCTCACTAGCATACATTGGACATATGAAAAAATCTACTCTGAAAATATACTATTCTCCACCATGGAGGCTGACACTTGAAATTCTGCATGCAGTGTTGCCAAATCTATTCCTAACCCAAATGCTACTAAGTTAGTAGCTACTATCAAGTCAGAAGTTAGTGGGTCTTTGAAAATACCATTTTTTTAGTAGCTACTAAACGCAAGTCAGTCCTAAAGTTAGTAGACCTTTGAAAATGTGACCCTTAGTTTGCAAAACACAGCCATTAAGAGCAATTCAGTGTTGTCAGTCCAAATATTTTAGGGAAAATTCTCATATGAGAGTACTGAAGAAAATTTTGGGGGGCCCAATAGCCCCTCAAAAAAATTAGCTGGAGCTCCCTACATGACCCATGTAGAAGCAGAAATTCATTTAACTCTAATCTAGCAACAGAGGTTGCCAGCCTTCATATTGGGCTCCTGTTGTCCAGATAATTTTTTCAAAATTTTCTATAAATTTTATTATTTTATCTTTCATGGACAGTTATATACAGGGTGAGTCAAAAGTCCTGCCCACCTTTTCACAATTAATGACTCATGACTTTGTTGTTGGATTTAAATCTGGTTTGGATCATTCAAAAGCCAAGACAATTCTCTATAAGAAGCTCTGCATTTCAAGAACAAGAATCCAAAGTGTTAGGCAAATGAAAATTAATCTATCAATTGATGCCCGTTCAATTAGTCGATGAATGCATCGTGCAACAGATTCCATTGCACATGCAATCATGTCCCTAGGGATTTCATTAATCTTTTCATGGATCACTGTCTTCAAGTCTTCCCTGCTCCATGGTTTCTCAGCATAGACAAGGTCCTTTAGGTAACCCCAAAGCCAAAAATCAAGCAGCAGCATTAAGTCAGGGCTATGAGGTGGCCATTCAAATGGTCCTTGACACCCAATCCATCGAACATCAAATTTGTCGTCCAACCATTCATGCATTTGATGAGAATGGTGAGCAGGTGCTCCATCCTGTTGGAAAAACAAGACATCAATGTCACTGCAAGCAACAATTGTTGGCCACATCTGATTATCCAATATGCTGAGATACTGGTCACCATCCACAGCATCATCTTCAAAGAAGAATGGTCCCACAAACTTGTGTCAAATAACTCTGGCCCATACCTCGAGACCAGGAGATTGAAAAGGGCGTTCAACAGTTTCACGAGGATTGATGTTGCTCTGAATGATGCAATTGTGGCAATTGACATGACCACTCAAACAAAAGATTGCCTCATCTGACCAGAGCACGTGCTCACCAAATGTTGGCTCTTCATCTTCCCAGTGAATCCATTCCTCTGCGAACTCCACACGCCTGTCGAAGTCATCTTCAGACAGTTCTTGAATGACACATGGAACATATGACTTCAGCTTGAGATCATTCCATAAAATTCATTTGACTTGACTGAGAGAATGCAGTCTCTGCTGACATGTGCCGCATTGACTTTCCAGGCAATTGTGAAATCTTCCTGTTGACCATATCAATGTTTTCCTCTGAATGACCTGTCCTTGGATGTCCAGAGTGGGGAAGGTCAGCAACTGTTCCCATTTTTCAAACTTTGAGTTGATACGGACAATTGACTTCCGAATGACAGTTTCTCAGTTGAATTTCCTCTTGAATTGTCAAGCAGCTTCCATTGCGCTCTGGTCAAATTTGGAATAAAGTTGTACAATGGCAACACGCTTATTGATACTCAGTTGCTTCTCACTCATTTTCCCAAAAATGTTCCAGGGAAATCAATCGTAATGGACACATAATTCATCAGGCATTCAGATAGATAATCAGATGCAGCACACAGCATGTCTTCATTTATGAACGAGTTCAAATATCCAAAAATAGGTATTTTATTTACCTTCTCCCAATTGCAATATAATGAAAACAATAAGATGAAAACCTACTCTTACATAGAGATCTGTCTTGTCTTTCGAATGTTATAAACTGTGTTTTAATCTAATCAAGCATTCCAAAGTCATTAACATTCAAAAGGTGGACAGGACTTTTGACTCACCCTGTAGATCCAAAAATGAATTTTAACATTTTGATTTGCCTTTAAGAAAAGAAAAGAAAAACAAGCCCGGGGGTCCATGGTCCCTTTTTGTTTTACTCATTTTCACAAAAAGACTGCCTGGATAAGGGTTAACTCACCTAGTAGGTTTATTAATGTGGTCTTTAAACTTTCATGACAGCTCAGACTTCATGAAAGTCACTTTGAAATGCCTCTTGGTCATTTTCAAAGTAATATCTGTATACTCTTGTTAAAATACTATTCCATCATGGGGTACTTTTCCGACATTTCAAAAATGCTCAATAAAGGGGTTTAAGATATATTGATTTAAGATGTAAGAGTTCACTGCAAGACTGAAATGTGAAAAGAGAAATTATTTCTATCTTTCATGGCAGTTGAAATCAGTAGAGGGGGTGTCACTATTCTCTAACAACCCTATTGCCAGTCTTGCCTGGATCATATATAAAACTGCCAAATCCAATAACTGACTGACTCACACACTTCAAGAGTGGTGATCTTAATGGTGATCGCTATAGAGTAATGATACAGGACTTTATGGTACCTGAGCTAGATAGGCTAGCCCTGGAGGACATGTGGTTCCAACAGGATGGTGCCACAGCACACACAGCTCACATGACAATGGACATATTGAGGGAAATTTTCCCAAACCGCATAATCTCGAAATATGGAGATTTAATTTGGCCAGCGCATTCACCAGATTTGACAGCCCTGGACTTTTTTATGGGGTTATCTAAAGGCAAAAGTGTTCATCAACAAACCAGTAACTCTGCAAGAACTCAAGCAAAACATTCAAGCTGAAATAGCCACTATACCACAAGAAAATCTGGGTAGAGTCATGGAGTATGCCGTAGAAAGGGCTCGAATCTGTCAGCTCTCTAACGGAGGACACTTGTTAGATGTTATCTTTAGAACTTGAAGATGGAAAACTTATTGAATTAAACTATTATTTGTTGTTTACAGTTTGTGTTTTTTCTATTAGTTCAAAAGTTACAAGCAAAACAAATGAAGTGATAAATTTTCGGACACCCTGTGTGTATATATATATATAAATAAATCCTTCCACGGCACCTGCCGGTATTGGAGATATGATGAACCACAT
>CAJPEV010005574.1:0-14257 GCA_905338385.1 Darwinula stevensoni
GTTGTAATAATTGTTCATGAAATTCCGAGAACTTTCTTTCCAATCAGATACTTCCACTCTATCTTGAAAGGATAATTCCAGCTTACCTATTTCATCTGTTGTCGGCACCCTTCAAGCATCTCTGCTTCCGGGGAAATCGACTTTACATTCCCTGTTAATTCTAAGTGAATATGATTCAGGGATGATACAAGCATGTATTCGCTATTAAGAGCAAAGACTCTCAGCTGACATGAGTTTTATTATATGTTTTGTCCTGAAGAGGACTTTTGTTTACAATTAAAGCTGAGATGGATATCAATTCTGATTGAAGTTAAAATGACCTAAAAATGGGAGATAAAAGGATTAATCAACGAGGAAGACTCACGATCAACTGTAAAAATTTATATAAGAGAGTAGCTTTTTTCCTGAACTCAGGAATCCATTAGCTAATTATTTACCGATGCTCAGCTCTATGTGTCTTTTCCAGCTTCTCGAGTCTCACTGTTTCCCTGTCTCGCTTTCGCGTTACTGCTCCCAAGAAATAGAGATTAAAAAAGGGAAATTCCGCTATCCACTGGGAAAACCGAACTTCCTGCGAAGGAAAGTCTCGGCGGCGAACGGGACGCGCGACGACGCGCGTTCTCGTCGTCGCCCTCCCGCCCCGGCCGTCTCGCCCCAAGGCGTGAGGGAACCCCGATCGGCTGCCGAGGGAGGTTCGGCGGGGTCGGGGGTCACGGGCGATGGGCCCTGGTCAGAATATCGTAGTCTGAAGGATGTTTTCCTCGCGGAACGATGCACGACTGCTGTTTTTCAAATTATTATTTCAAGTTCTAATATGGAAAGCTGTTTCGCGAATTTGGGAGAAATTTGTCGCGGTGAGATGAAAAAATCTCAAGTGTGCAAGTCTTCATTTTCCAAGCGTTTTCCTTGTTGATGGGTCATCAAAAGGAAGCAAAAAAAAAGTGCACAAAAGAAAAGGTGGCAATTTACCGCCCTTTTCCTCCCCGAATCCCTCATCGAAGGCACGATCTCTCTTTACTCTCACAAAGAGATGCGTCTGGAGTCCACTGCTCGCCTCAGTGGAGTCCACTAAGGCGATCAGTGGACTTCAGAAGACTGCGCAGCTGTCGGCCGTTGCTCAACGAGGGTTCAGAGTTCTGAGAGATGGACGTCGCATTTCTCGAAAGGAAATCAGGGAAACAGGAATCGCTCTTTGGTGATGGTTTGGAGACGGAATAATGCTGGTGTTCCATGGTCAGTGGTGCTGCTATTTAGATGAACCTTTAAAGCACCAAGTTTAAAGTACCAGGCTTCTGGTCCCTTCAAGGCCCGAATTTAAATGACCTTGTGAGCCCCTATTTGTCCATATCGTCGATGCAAAATAATGTCAACATTTTTCCAGACATAATTTTGAAGAAAAAAAACCTGTATCGTGAAGAAATGCCAATTTTATTGCGTGACCAATCCCCATAATTTTACCGAAAATAAGTGCATAATATTTAGACGACGACACAATCTACACAACTGAGACGAATACAGCAAAGGTTCTCTGCACTCTTTTATGGGTATAACCACCATCCTCACATAGCGACCTAACAACGGAGAACGAAATATCGAAATGTGCCGTTAACAAAACAAATTCAGAGTCTTTAAACAACACATAAGTAAAAAAAAAAAATTCCAGCATCCAAAGAAGCGGGAACAAAGGCGACAGACATCCTCGCTGTTGCATCGCCTCACACGTGCAGCGAGTGCCTGTACGTGCCATACTGAACGGCCAAGAAGGCTAGCTTCACTGACTGAGGCTTGTACGACACATTCTTACCTATCAAGTTTGAACAGGCATAGAACGTGATACAATGCGTCAATTTTCTTTAAATTTGGCTCATACCTTCTTTCCTCTGTCTACATGTTGTTTAACCCAGTCGATCTGATAAAAATTTTACTGTCATTAATGGGGAAAATTAATTGGTAGTTTTTTTTTTTAACCCCATGTAGTAAGACTTCTACAAAGGGAAACTTTGATCATGACTGGCATAACCATTCTCGTTTTCAATTCTGTTGAATGTTTCCACACGCCTTGTTCGGACTGAGCCCTTCCGCTACCGTCGTCAACAGGTATATCAGTGATAATCACTTTGGCAAATCTAGATTCATATCACAACGACCATGGCCAGAAAATTCGACCGGGAGGAATACGAAACCGTGAAGAAAACCATCTACGCGGAAGCCCGAGGAGAACCGCTGGAAGGCCAAAAAGCTGTAGCCTGGGTCATTCGGAACCGCGCTGATGCCGACAAAGCAAAAGGGGAAAAAGGTCGCTTGAATGATGTCTGCCGAAAACATAAACAATTCTCATGTTGGAACGGGAAATCGGACATTCTGATCCAAGAAAAGGAGGCATATGCCAGCATCGACAAATGGCTGCCCGATGTCCTCGGGGCACCCAAAAGCGAAGACCCTACCGGTGGCAGTGACCACTACAACAACCCGGACAAGGAAGGTTACCCATTCTGGACCCAAAATTGCTCAAAAACTATTAAGATCGGCAACCACCAATTCTACAAGTCCAATTGTTAATGCCTTTGCTGCCTGTTTGTTCAGTTCGGGTGTGGTCACTAACGACTTCGCGTAATAATGCCTCACTTTAGTACACTACTCATCTGCTTTTTTATTCCTTATCTTAGCCGTAGTGCCTACTTTTCAACCTTGCTGTTACTCCTTCCCTTTTTCTTTCCTTCCAGATGTCAATAAAATATTCAGCTTGCTGCCATTGATCGATAAAAGTCACTCATTTTATCTCTCCGGAGGAGAGCCGTTTCGTATGGCACGTAGACACTCACTGCCTGCACGTATACGAGAATGTCCAGTGCATTTTCTTAACCTCCAAGTTTTTTAACTGTGTAGCACGTGACAAATTAGGTCAATATCCTTCAAAATTTATCAGAAACCTTCTTTCATCTATCAACATGTAGTTTCTGAAATATTGAGCCTATTGGGTGACATTTACTATTAAAAAAAATAAACGAATTGACAGTTTTTTTCGAAACGCAGTGTAGGGTAAAATACCCAGTGACAGACCGGTCCCCGATGATGGGCCACAACAAATAAAAATTCCAACAGCTGAGCTCCCTTTGCACGCCATCCCTGTTGTGACACATGTTAGCAGCGTGCAAGCACATACGCACTTTCGAGGTGTTCATGCAACAAATGCCCCCTTTTTTTAAAATTTTCCTGGCTCATCGAGGCTCATCACTGAGTACCCGCCCTTAAGAGGCCCATCACTGGATCTTTCACCCTACATCATTCTCGGTCTGTGATCCCTCCTGTCTGGCATCCTCTTCCTTTTAAACTTCAAAGTGTCGATGTGGAATACATTCCGCGCTATAAATATTCCCGAACGGTCCAACGAGGAGCGTATTCCACGCCAAAAAAGCAGGGAGTAACTTGGTCCGTTGTGTTCGTGCTTGGCTTGGCTCCCAAACAAATGACATATGGTGGATTGCGTGAAACTAATGCCAGCATTAGCCTATAGCTGTATCAGCTTAAGAAGCTTGAAAGTGAGGCATTGCACAAAGAAATTTAAAGTTACATTAGCTAACTGACATTAGCGCTTCCTAATGTGCATTAGCGACTCCGATGACGTATATCAGGGACCCGCAAGAATGTCGTCCGCTTCGGCAGTGTTCCAAAATTATTATTTTTTCTTCTAATCAATGCCCGCAAAAGGACGAGGGTGTGTCAAAAAGTAATAGGACATCTGCGATCGTAACGTAGGAAATAGAAGAAGCAACGCACATAGTACTGCTTGTTAGAATATCAGCGCCACGAAAACGGTGGTCCTTGGCTTTGCTGTCTTCTCGTGTGCCTCCTACAATGACGAAAAATGACGACTGTGGGTCTTGATTCCACCAAGGAAGAGGATCATACGGATGATACGGCTGCAAGGAACAGCTTTTACCTGCATTGAAAAAAAAGGGCAATACATCGTCAGAAGAGAATCCAAATCCCATTGTGATACGTAATAGACGTTTGGGCAGTGGCTGCACACTGAAGACCGGGTGGATCTAGGTCCACCCGGTCCACTGACGAAGTACGGTGTTTTGAAAATCGATCAATGCTACCTTTTCCATCTTTGAGGAGTAGAAACCCAGTCTTTATGTTCATTGCACTTACCAATTTGAGATTAATTTCCCATGCAGTTGGCCCCAGGGTCTATATGACGTGAGATCTTCGACTGCCCTGTCAAATCTAGTTATATTTACCATGTCTCTGGCCACCACAGACGGCCACCATGTTGGATCGGTGAAGCCCTCCGTCATTGGTGGGAGGGAATTGCAAAGCTGCAGGCAAGACCCGCTTGTGTTTGCTCCAAGTGCGGGGGACGTTATGAGTCTCATCCCAATTGGTTCCTACAGGATGTTCTCCACCAATCAGAGCGTGACTTACATACAAGCCTTTTTGGATTTCGAACCGAGGGAAAAGTGGAAGCAAGCACTTGCAGGGACTTGCTAGTGCGAAGCAAGTGGTGTATACAAGAGGAAAGTCTCTTTGCAAGTGCTTGCTAGCAAGAACTTGCCGCGTGTATCAGGGCCTTAACTTTAGACTTACTCAAGGCGTAAACATGATAGCCCTAAAGATTGAATCAGGTCAAGCCTGACATAACATAGGCCTATCGAGTCACTGGAACAAGAACTTGAACAAGCCTTCGGGAACTATGAGAAGATAAAAATCGACCCCCCTCCCCCTCGGATCGAAATTACGTTTAATATTTGTTGTAGGGGACGTCGAGAAGGGACCTTGGGGTCGTTTGCAGGCTCTCTCGGGTCACGACCGGTGCCATGAACTGAGGTTAAAGGTTACGATTTGCATGCCTCTCTTTGGAAATCTGTATCTTCCCAACCATTAGTCGGAAAAACGTCAAATATCGAATATCGAAATGTGCCGTTAACAAAACAAATTCAGAGTCTTTAAACAACACATAAGTCCAAAAAAAAAAATTCCAGCATCCAAAGAAGCGGGAACAAAGGCGACAGACATCCTCGCTGTTGCATCGCCTCACACGTGCAGCGAGTGCCTGTACGTGCCATACTGAACGGTCAAGGAGGCTAGCTTCACTGACTGAGGCTTGTACGACACATTCTTACCTATCAAGTTTGAACAGGCATAGAACGTGATACATTGCGTCAATTTTCTTTAAATTTGGCTCATACCTTCTTTCCTCTGTCTACATGTTGTTTAACCCAGTCGATCTGATAAAAATTTTACTGTCATTAATGGGGAAAATTAATTGGTAGTTTTTTTTTAAACCCCATGTAGTAAGACTTCTACAAAGGGAAACTTTGATCATGACTGGCATAACCATTCTCGTTTTCAATTCTGTTGAATGTTTCCACACGCCTTGTTCGGACTGAGCCCTTCCGCTACCGTCGTCTCGGAGAGAAGGGAGCGAGGGAGCAAGTTCACCTTTTTGGTTTGAACGTACGCCGTCGATGCCTCATTGACAATGAAGAGAACGATCCACTTCTGCCCCTTTTGTACACTGTATCGATGAATCTTGTATCAATGAATCCCCCCCCCCCCCAAACGTTTGAGAAGTTGAAGTTCGTCATAACTAAATGGCACATCCTCCGAAGAGGTAAGTTGAGTAAATTTTATTGATCAAGGCAGCGAGCTGAATATTTAATTGACATCATGATGGAAAGAAAAGGGTTGGAACGAGTAACAGAGCAGGTTGAAAACGAAGAACTCCAGCTAAGATTACGATTAGAAGAACAGATGAGTAAAGCGAGGCATTATTAGGCGAAGTTGTTGCTAGTGACTACACCCAAACTGAAAGAAGACGAAGCAAAGGCATTAACAATTGGACTTGTAGAAATGGTGCTTGCCGATTTCCCTTATAAATTTGCAATTTTTGACCCAAGCTGGGCCTGCCTTGCCCGGCTTTGGGCCTTCTATTTCCGGGTTGTTGTAGTGGTCACAGCCACCAGTCGGATCTTGACTTTTGGGTGCCTTGAGGACACCAGGCAGCCATTCGTCGATCTCTTGCCATTTTTTATAGGCACCATACTCGTTGGGGTCGGGCTGAATGTCTGATATCCCGTTCCAACATTCGAATTGTCCAGGTTTTTTGCAGACATCATCCAAGCGACTTCCTCCCCAGTACGATCTATTGGCATCCGCGCGGTTCCGAATGACCCAGGCCACCCATATTTGGCCTTCCAGCGGTTCTCCTCGGGCTTCCGCGTAGATGGTTTTCTTCACGATTTCGTATTCCCTCTTCTCGTTTTTTCTGGGCATGGTGGTGGTGATATGAAAGTAGCTTTAGAAAGGAACACACTTCAACGCTTTCAAAGCGATTATCACTGAAATACCTGTGAATAGACAGGAGAATCATTGAAACGCAAACGTCCTATCTATTGTTGGTGGTACGTGAACTGCTCCTAGACTAGGGTCTAAATGCTTCAGGCAAATGAAACTGTACTGCTGCACCAGTTGAGAAATTCTCACTTCCGAGTCCATTCAGTCCACCTTCTGACGACTTTACTTCTCGTTCCCGTAATTTTATAGTTCTGCATGTTCTGATCGGTACGCCGCGTCCAGCACGGGGACGGAAGGTTTGGATGGGAAGTTGGATAAAGTCGGTGCAGGTTCAACACGTCATCAGCCCAAACAGCGTGTTTATGTTCATTTTACGTAAAATGAATGTAAACTTTTTGTCCATTTTATATCATTTTTACACAAACCATTGTCAAGAAAATGTCAACATGTTAGCATGTCACCTCTGTGATACGTAAACGTTGATATAAAATTAACGTAAAATTGACATTCCCGTTTGCATTCCAAAAAGCATATTTACATTAATTTTACATAAGATTTATGTTAATTTTCCCCTGGCATTCATGCGTATTTAACGAGGCAACCAGTACCATTGAAGAGAATTGACATACTGAGTATCCTATTCCTTTACGAACTTCAGAACTCTAGGGAGGTTGGACGCGTACACGAGTACTCACCCTCACCAGCACTCAAGGGTACCAAAGAGACCTACTGCTTCCTCCTCCCGTACCGGAACCTCGAAAAGAGAAGATGTTTAAAGGAGCTCTCTTACCTATTAGAATAAAGAAAATGTAGTACATGTGGGGCTGGGATTCTACTTTTCCCTAATCCCGTGCACTGCTGTAATAAAAAGCTGAACTGCAGCTATTAATGATTCCCTGAGTCATATATTATGAAAATATATATAATAATTTCTTGTTTTCCATATATATATTCATGGATTGTATAATAAAAAAGTATAAGGATGGTGAGAAAATCTGATACTAGATCAGGGAAACCAGTACTTAATACATTGTTTGCAAAAAATTGATATCTTGTTTACGTGAACATGCTGCTTGGGAGTCTTTCCATCAAGTCTTTCATAGGTACTTTTGCGATGTAACCCTTAATTCATGTTATTGAATCCCAATCGATGTGAATGAATCTCTCACGGAAGAACCTACAGCATCAGTTACCTAGCAAATATGATGGTATGGTGGCACACACCTTCTGTCGGTATGACAAAATTTTTTGTTTCTTCCGAAAGTCTTCAAAACCTAATTTTGCGACATAGTCCTAAATTTTCGGTAGTAAACTCCAATCGATTTGAAATGGGTGGTTGAAGTCCCCAGGTTCCAAGCGCGAAATTGAAGGTACATGAAAGAAAAAGTTTAAAACAAATAATTTTCGGGTGGGAATTTCCCAAGATTGCAGATGGCGTCGACTTTATCGTCGTCAAATACATGTACAACTCTTTTAAATTACCCCTTATAAGACGACTGCGATACAAAAACCGCACTTTACCACTCAATATCTCAAACTACAGTAGATGACATGAAACTGAAATTGTGTAGGAGTGTTATGGGGACCTTGCGCTCAAATATGCCATAGTTATCACAAGTAATCAGAGGTACCACTGTGACTTCCTGTCTCACTATTCACAGCAACTGTTCAATATGTGCTTCTTCAGTGCCTAGAATGGTTAACGAAAAAGTTTTTTTCAGACGAACTGCAATGTGTCGGTACTGTTCATCTCCGTATTTGCGAGACTATTGAAACAAGTTCTAATGGTACGCAGCACACACCTACAAAATCCATATCTCTGCATTCAGAAACCAGAATGCGGTTGCATGGACATGCTGTGAGGTTTTTCAACCGAGTCAGGAATGGATAGGGTTTCGATTCCCAGATACGTGAATCATGTCGTCGTGCAGAATGCGTGAATCAGCAAGACCTCACTTCGAGGTCATAATAATTCACACAAGAGGCATCAATAATCTAACCACGCCGGCAATGATTTCGCAGATGGATGCATTGATCTAAGAAATCAGGACTCATACTGCACCAACTTTCACTCATGGTCTAGACGAGTCACGCCAAGATTCACTGCATAGTGAAGTAAAAATCTACTTTCCGAGCAGGATCGATGGATAAAAAGAAGTAAAGAGCAACACTTGCACACATTCCAAGGGAAACCTAGCCTTCAACCCCACTCTCGGGTTTTCCGCCTCCAAAGGATGAATTGAAACCAGGGGCGAAAGGCAAGTCGAGGCAAAGGCACAAAGCCCTGAACTGAAAACAAGTCGTACACGCAGAACCAGACTGAGTTGAGGACTGAGTCAACATGATGCAGGATCGTACAACCCCCCCGCCGCCACTGGAAATACGAAGGCCGCGTGTAGAAGGGATGTTCGTGATGTTCAAAAGATGAATAGATTCATCTTACCTCAAAAGGCTTAAATGCGGATCATTTAAGCGGAGCAGAATCCCACTGTTATCATGTCTATCACTGTGATTGCTTCTGCAGGCGTAGTACTGGCTCTTAATTCTGTTCAAATTCACAGTCTCTCCCCCCCCCCAAATGTCAAATGCATTAGACTCCCTTCAGCGAGAATGATGAAGAACATTGATTTAAGACAACTGGATTCAGGGAAGCGTTTATGACGCCCAATGTTTATGAGGTAGGCCTGTGACTACATAAGCAAAAATACCGACAGGAACACAACATCACTGGATGATGTCAACAGGTACTTTGCATTTATATTGAGTGAAGCAGACGTTCTTCATGCACTTGGAATATCGACGAGGAAAAATATGGGAATGCCGATATTTATCTGATCAGTAAATATCGACCCGATAACCGAAAAAGATATATCATTACATCTCTAAGAAAAAAATTAATTACATCTTTTCACGTTTAGAGAGAGTTGACAGAATGGAAGTTTCAAATAGGCCTAGAAACAAGAATGGTGTACCAAAAAATATGCCTACCTGTGGAGTCTGGACAATTTTCAACACAAATGACACATCTGTCTCTAATTCTCCGTTATATTTACTTCCTAGGTTTTACCATAGAAAAAGGGCACTTGAACTTAATACCATAGAAACTGAATGGGTCCGATGGGAAGCTACTAACTCAATAAACCTCAATGGAAATAGGTATCAATTCAATTATTCTAGACTTTCTGCTTGTATTCTCGATTGTATGAAGGCAACAAACTGGTTGAACACAGCATTAAATAAAATACACAAAAAAATGATTATTTTGATGCTGATGATTCCCAAAGTCTCATGAGAAGCAATAGGCCTATCTCAAATGAAAATAGTTGGGGTTTATTGCAGAAGTCTGTCAGCTGGACTACCCTTAATCCAGCTAATAATATCAACGTGTCCATGAATGGATCGGAGACCTCTTCCTGTTAAACTGCTGGTAGGGTGATCCCCAGGACATGTGAAAGACGCCTAAGATGCATATCGGTCGAGGCCTATCCACAACGAAAGTAATTGATTCTACAAGGAGGCATGTAGGTCTACCCATTGCGTCTCTACGGAATGGACTTAACCCTAAACTCGACAGTTTCCTAAGGATTGCGCATTTTTCAGCACGGAGTAGGAGGCTGGGGCAACAAAGTGAAGGCAGTTCAGGACAGAGTACTAAGACCGGCAAGGCGGAAGTTTAAGTGTCCCCCACGTGGGAAAAGCCGTGACAACATATACCCCTGCCATCTACGTTTCTACCCAAGATCCACGTCGAATCGACGTATCTTTGCCATTTGGGACATTGGCACTTTTCAGATTGATAAGGAAGAGGATGTCAGACAGAAGGGATCAGTGACTGAGAATGAGGCATCACGAAGGGAACTTTGATCTTGACTGAATTTAGACTATTCTCTGGGTTTTTTTTTTTTGGTTTTGGCAATGTGCCTCGTGTGGACTCTGCCCTTCCGTTGCTGTCGCGTCGGAGAGAAGCCGTCAGTGTGGGAAAGAGTTCATCTTTTAAATTGAATGAATGTCGTCATTGTCTTATCGAAAATAAAGATAATGAACCACTTTTGCCCCTTTTGTCACACCGCATCGGGTATCAATGCGGACCCCCCCCCCCCCCCCGTCCCAAATGTTTGAAAAGTCGAAATTCATTACCAAATGGCACAACCTCCGAAGAGGTGAGTTGAGTCAATTTAATCGATCAAGGCAGGTAGCTGAATATTTTATTCACACGGTGGAAAGAAAAGGATAGGAACGAGTAACAGAGCAAGGTTGAAAACAAAGCACCGCTGCCAAAATTACGAACTTAAGCGTATACTAAAGCGAGGTATTATTAGGCGAAGTTGTTGTTTGTAACTACGCCTGGACTAAAAGAGCAGGCAGCCTGTAGAATTGGGATCATAGTTGGAATTATTGAACCTGTAAAATTGGTGGTTGCCGATCTTCACAGTTTTGGAGCAATTATTGGTCCAGTCTGGGTAGCCTTCCTTGTCCGGGTTGTCGTAGTGGTCACTGCCATGAGTCGGGTCTTCCCTTTTGTGTGCCTTGAGGACATCGATCAGCCATCCATTCCACATCTTGTCATATTCCGGACCAGGGTAATCAGGTAGAGGTTCCCTGTATTCGGGGTCCCAACATTCGAATTGCCATATACCATTTTTATTGCAGAGGCAGACATTTTCCAAGTCACAATATCCCCATTCCTCTCTGTTGGCAGCCGCGCGGTTCCGAATGACCCAGGCCACAGCTTTTTGACCTTCCAGCGGTTCTCCTCTGGCTTCAGCGTATATGGTTTTCAACAGGATTTCGATATCTCTTTCCGTGTATTTTCCAAGGATGAGATAAGGATCAAAGGGCATGGCATCCAATGCCATGGCAGCCATGATAGCAACACGCTACAACGCTTTCCGCAGTGATTTTCACTGAAATACCTGTGAATAGACAGGAGAATCATTGAAATGCAAACGTTCTATTTATTGTTGTTATGTGAACTGCCACTGAACTAGGGTCTGAATGCTGTAACCCTCATCCCGGTAAGAGGAGTCCATTGGACTCCCTAATGCATTTTTTATAGTGTAGTGCTTGGGCCAGGATGGTACTTTGCCTAGCACCGTGGGTAGCACTATTTTCCGAGCAGGATCGATGGACCAGAAAAAAAAAAAACTACTCAGGAGGCGTTGACAAAATCCAAGCCTCTTCGACCCTCGATTAACAATAAATTGTAAACAGAATATGGGGGGGTTTGCGACGGGCAAGTCGAGTCGCAGGCACACAGTATTTTTGCTTGTATAAGCGTAGTTTGGCTAGAAGTTAGGCCCCTCTGAACTCCATATCCTACACACAGCGCAAGTCGGTCTGGTTACAAATACGTCACAGTGTAGAAACCTTACCTGCTTTTGTTTTTTTCTCCAATTAGGTTATATTACCGTCTTCTGAAGTGGTGCTTGGCAAAGAAATCATTCAGGGGTGGTCCTATTATCATTGACACGGTAAAAATTCCTTTCTGACAGCTCATGGATTCCCGAGATTCACCTGATGAAAGTTCAAATCGGTAACCTCACTAACCTCTTGGTCGAAACACCATATGAGACTCATTCTAAGTGGATATCAAGCATGGTTTGCTTACCGTGCATGGAAGCACCCAATTGCCCTGAACTTTCCCCCTGAAAACTCCTGGGGAGTTTTCGTAGGAAAGAGTCCAGGAAAAATAAAGATATTGACTAGTAAGTAGTGAAAAGTGACCATTTGTTGTTGTGGCGCACCATTTCGCCATTAAAAAAAAAATAAATCAGCTTTCGTACATTTGGGCTTAGAGTGATGGCTTCGTCCGTCCCCAATGTCGCCGGATATCATGCAAGGGTTATGTCAAACTCATAACTCCTTAGTTATGAATCCTGAGTCTCGGTGTCTGGATCTTCTCTTTTTAAATGTATGATACATTTTCTTGCACTAACTTTATGAGATGCGATGAGACTGGAACAGTGGTTAGCAGTGGCCGATCGTGGTGGGAAATGGAGATGTTGTCTCTGGACATCCCTGAATTAACACGATGGCGCCTAGGTTGTATGTCAGATGTCATGCTGCTTGGAGGCGTTCTCTCTTCAGAATTTGAACATCTAACGTTACACGTCATCTGAAATGGATCGTGAGAGACTGCATGGGCCGATGGTTCACCTAACTGTAAAGTTAGGCCCTCGTCGAACTGTCATCAGGGTTAATCCTCATGGCCTAGTTGGCCCCGTAAATTGAGGATTGAGTTCCATTCGAACGAATAAAGGTAGGCCTAGGCCCGACTAGAAGACAGGCCAACATAGGGAGGCATGTGCTTTCTTTCCTGTATTGTTGATAAAGACGGGATTTCCACTTGGTCATATCACTTCTTGTGGAGGTATTCTTTTAGGGAGCTTTCACATCCTTTCCTTAATTAGGCCTCATATTAAGGGATGTGGGAAGGACTTCCTGAAGGAGAAAAGCCTCTGTTGTTTCAAGAAATAAGAAGGCTGGAGTTTAGGCCCCGCTTGAGCTACCAGTCATCGGTGATCAATTTGTGTATCAGTGTGATATTAGGCTCAATAATGGGAAGGTTTGGATATGTGAAGTAAACCCATTGTGTGGAAGGTTTTCTGTGAATTCTAGCTGACCCAGGGAATGAATAAAGCCAGCATATTGAGTCATTTTGGGGGATGTTGAAAGCATTAAATCTTTCCTTTGAGAATTAGTCATGGGTTGTGGACAGGTGGTAAGATAGAGAGATGAGAGCTTGTGTGATGAGAAAGTAGATGGAAGGTATTGAGTGACATATCCAACACTCCTTCACGCTTCATCATAGGCCCAGGACTTAAAGATGGGGTATGGGTGTGAATTAAGTGAAACTGACTTTAGGACTGGGAGTGGTTGGCAGTTTGTATTCAATATATAAAGTACCACATGTATTTATATGGCATTTTGCAACCATATGTTTTTTTGCTGCTGCCTTTCTGTGCACTCTTAACTGAGTTATAGTGCTGCTCCCTACATGAAATCTTGATCATGTAGGTTCTTGTATATTTTTATGTTCCCTCCATTGCACTACATTATGATTGCCACCCCTTCTGCCTAGTTTAGAAAGCAGCTTGAGGAGTTCAGATCCTTGGTTTCCACCCTCCTTGGTTTTGTGATTTTGGAATTTGAATGGGCTGTCTTCATTCCTTTAGTTGCTGATCAAATCAATGTAGGATAACATTTCCCTGTCAGAACTTAGTTTATGTCTAATAATCTTATGGCCTCAGTAGCTCTTATCTATTCCCAGGAAATTCTGCTATCAACCACTTCAATCTCAAACCCTCAATACGTTCTCTCATTTAATAACCTTTACTCTTGAAGTATAATTGTATAGATTTAATTGATAGAATAGACTCGACCTTCAGGAAAGAGGATTTACTTTTGAAATATACTGTAGCATTTTGGCATGATGTGTAATATGATAAGCAGATAATAAGCTTTATTTGTCTTTTTTCTCCAGATATGAGCTTCCATTTGACATCTGGAAAGTGATAACTCATCTGAATGATTCCTTGATTTCATATATGGAAATGGTTTTTCTTTTTCCTGCATGCTAATACAATCCATTATCAGCTTTAGCCTTACATCCACACCTTTTCCAGTAGACCTAGGCCCATGACACAAGTCAGTCATCCTTAGGCATTAGGACCTTCTCTTTGCTACTCATGTCTTCTGTCTCCCACCCTTGACATGCTCTCATGCCCCTATATGCCTGCTAAAGTTGCCACAATCTCATTGAATGGGAAAGTTCTTGCGCAAAGGACAATGTAGGCTAGTGTTTGAGAACTGAATTTTTTGGGGGCACCTGATGGCTGTATATTGCACATTTGCAGGCCAATACCTATCAAATGGAGTTAAAATGTCTTCATCCTTGAGATAGCCTGACCTTTACAAGCAAGAGGGAGGGCTTATGAAGGCTAGGTCTGGCTTGCTG